>JAPYZJ010002005.1:0-28927 GCA_030522765.1 Ophioninae sp. B BG-2022a
TAATAGCATCCCGAACTAAGTATTCATTTTCTCATCAACAGAGTTTCGTTATTTCAAATCTCCCGTTTTAGCCTCACTCGTAGTTTCGGCTTTAACACTCTTAAGGGCATGACGAACATCGACATAACCGCAAAAATTTTCGAAATCCGTTTTCTCGGCGTCGATTAAGTTTACGGCGAAAAATCGAGCATCAGTCTTCGCAGAATTCATAGAGACAGGAATCCTAAAGGACATGTCGAAGACGTACCACGTGACACACGAGTGCGAGATGCTCGAAATTTTCAAATCGTAATTTCTCAAGGACGAAACATTTTTATCGTAAAATTCGGGCATCTATTTCTGTCTCTATGATATCTACAAAGAATTATGATTTTAATCGTGGATTTGATTATCTGTTAAACTCCAAAGTTTGTTTGAGTCCGGCATTCAAAAGTGACGCAACGATGTCTATCGGGGTGAATGTACGACACAATCGTTTCGGGAATTGACAAAATTAAGTGACGAAAGCTAAGCAGCGATCCGACGAGATTACGACAAGGATGCGTGATCGATAAAAATCGTAACTTTGTGCGAGTCACGGAAGAGATATCCAAGACAGGACGCGATACGTAGAGACATCTACGTATCGCGGGCGCGACTGAGTTTATAAAGAGAAATGTATGCACGCAGCCAGGACAGTGCTACCGCATCGGTCATCCGACGAGAGTTGTGCGCGGCTTTGAAACAAACGCGAACGCGTATATTCCGACTATTTTGGCCATTACGAAAATAAAGGTCCGGAGAGGTACGTCTGGTTCTCCAGGGTTAAGAAACCCATCGAGATTTATCTTATTCACGCCTGTTTTGATATACGTTCACTCGTGTTGGATCTTCGTCTTGACGATCTTGATAAACCGGATTTGTAGGTTATGTTTTGCGTCTTCCATTTTAACTGACAGAAATATTGAAAAATTGTATTTTCTATGACTCGAGAGTATTCTTCGCCATATTGGGAATAACGGTGTTACCATGGTAACAAACCGAACGAAACGTTTCACAAGATCTGTCGCGAACTTTTTTAAAGAAAAAAGTAACCTAACATAACCTAAAAATAAAGATGAAATAATCTTAAAAAGTAACCTAAAATATCCTAAAAATAAAAATAAAATAGCGTAAACGAGGAAAATAAAATAACCAAAAAAATGTAACCAAAAATTACTTTCTCAGATTTAATACGATAGGGAGAATGTTAATGAAATATTGTTAAAAAGCTACGCGATTATAAGTGTTCGTAAACAATATACTAATTTGTTTGGGTTTAAATAATTTTGTTTATCGCTATTAGAGTATAGCAGGGACACGCGTTCTAATCCATTTCAAAGTCACGCTAGGTTATGTTTGCCGAACGGGTCAGCTGTTACACCCAATGTTGCCAAGTCTGCGTTATTTCGATGTTTCGGGAATTTAACGCGTTTAGTGTACTTCATTAATCAAAATCCAGTTTTCTGACGATATAAATTAGATACGCGGTCAGGAAAACCGTAATTACTGAAATGTTTGAAACTTGAATGATCTTCGTCGTATAAACGACGTCGTGATCAATTGTCGTGATCAACGTCGTAATAAACCGCTTTAAAAGCAGTTTGCTGATTTTTTACGTATTCGTCGAGTTACTGGTAAAAAACGATGGGACGATTTAAAAAAATGTTTACTTTTCAATTGAATCGAATTCGGGACTTTGAAGAGGCTTTCAAGAATTTAAAACTTTTGGACGTACAGTTTGAACGAAGAATTATGCAAGCTGGTTTTTAATCAGCGGGTGAAGGCATCGGCAAGATGTCGCTAGATAACGATAAGAAACGATAAGACGATTTTACGAGCTCATGTGCAATAACCCTTTGACTGCGACGCTAAATTTCTGCAACGTCTTTCATATGGGTGCGCCGGTCGCTTGGTGACCCCCGTGGCAGTCAAAGTAATAAGCCATTCAATCTACAACGAATTTTTCCATGCTCATAAATCTGTCATTATAGTGATATATTCATACATGAATTGTCAAAAAATAAAAATTTTTCATCCCTGATGATTTCGACTTGTACTCCGATAGAATAATTGAGATAGAAAAGGAAGAAAAATCGAGATAGGAAAAATGAAGATAAATGAAGATGAGAAACGAAAAGATCGCGATAAAAAAAAACAAACATTGACGAAAAAGATCGGTAAACATTTCGATTTGTTCAAAGTACGAAAACAATTCCGGAAAATAAATTACTATTTTGAAATAAAAAATAAATTACAATAAAAATGATTTACTATATTCTAGACATACGATGGTCATCCGATTTGTCAGGTTTTCATTTCAGTGATACATATTGGGTAAAAATCGGTTAAAAATTTTCGAATCAAAATCAACGGCGATTAAAATAATGAATCCCCAATGATGAGCGTAGACGAGTTCAAACAAGTCCAAGCAGTTCATTGAACGACATTTGTTTGATTTTATTAAAAAAATATCGGTGAAAAAGTGCAGGTGGAAGAATGGTGCTGATCGAAGGGGCGCTGATCGTGATCGTGCTATTGGCGATACTTTACCGATATCTGGTGTCGAATTACGATTACTGGGAATCGCGAGGTGTCAAGGGGCCAAAGCCGATAATCTTCCTCGGGAATTTAAAGGACGTGGTAACGAACAAGATCTCGTTGGGTTGTTACGTTACTTCCGTTTACGAAAAATGGAAAAACGAGGCTTACGCGGGTATTTACAGTCGTCGGGAGCCAATTATTCTCCTTCACGATCTCGATCTCGTGAAGGACGTGCTGATAAGAAGCTTCAGCAAATTTTCCGATCGTGGCACAACGATTCACGACAAAATCGAGCCACTCGGGGCGCATCTGTTCAACTTAGAGACGCGCAGATGGCGCCCCCTGCGTACGAAGTTATCGCCGGTATTCACTTCCGGTCGGTTGAAAGAAATGTTTTATCTGCTCGACGAGTGCGGCGAGCACTTTCAAAAGTACGTCGACGATCTCTTGGCGAAACAAAATCGTGACCAACAGATAATAGAATTTCGTGAAGCAACGGCCAAATTCACTACGGACGTAATCGGTGTTTGCGCTTTTGGTCTCCGGATGAACGCGATGGCGAGTGAAGATAGCCCCTTTCGAGTTATGGGACGACGAATTTTTTCGAGCGATTGGCGTAGGCTGTTACAATCCCGCTTGCGCATTATGGCACCCAAGTTTTATGGGGTCTTCGGGCGTTTTCTCGTCGACAAGGAAATGAACGATTTCTTCATCGACACGATGAAACAAACGATGGATTACAGAAAGGAAAACGGTGTCGTTAAACACGATTTTATCGATCTTCTTATGGCTCTCAGGGATCAACCCGACGAGTTGGCGGAGATAGGTGAGTTTACCGACTCAGTCATACCGACTCAGTCGGTACGGCAGATTGATATTTTTCATTCCTACGAATTTCTCAAACGGCTTTTCGCAATCGATTATAATTCGACCTGGCAATGACAAATTTATAGACGAATCGTTTTTCTCATCAAACGTTTCGAATCGAACAAAAAGTAGATAGTATTACCATGCGAGACCGTTTTCAAGAATTTATTTCATACAAATATTTTTTTGAAGAACTTCGAAAATTCACTGATATATAATCATATTTTTCATTCCTAAATCCATAATTGTTTAGTAACGTCCGTAAGCTTGATCCTTCATCTCTGAACAACCCTTACGATTGTACTTCAGAATTGACGGATCCCCTGCTAGCGGCGCAACTTTTCGTATTCTTCATCGCCGGTTTTGAAACCTCGTCCTCAACCATGAGCAATGCCGTTTACGAACTCGCTCTTAATCCCAAATGCCAGGAGAGACTCAGGGAAGAAATAAAGGAAGCATTGGATCGAAACGGTGGATCGATCGGTTACGAGGTGATCAAATCACTGAAGTATCTCGACATGGTTTTCGAAGGTAAATTATAAAGGTCGAACTTATGAAAAAAAGGTACTCATGAATCATTATTTTTCTAATAATGATGATAATAAGAATAATGATGATTATTTAATAATAATGACAATGATAATAATAATAATGATAATGATAACAATAAAAAAAATGATGATAGTAAGAATAAGAAGAGTTATAACGATAATGAAGAAGAGATTGAACGAACGAGATCAATTGGTAACCGATTGACATTTTTCGAGGGTAGAAACCCTGAGGAAATATCCACCCGTAATGTTCCTCACTCGGAGAGCCATAGAGCCTCATACATTCACGGATTCGACGAACAACAAGCTATTGACGATTGAGAAGGATCAGATTGTCTGGATACCGATTCACGCTATACAGAATGATTCCCGTTACTTTCCAAAACCGGAAGTCTTCGATCCCGAGAGATTTTCAAAGGAAGCGATCGAATCTCGTCACTCAATGACTTATTTAGCCTTCGGGGATGGCCCTAGAAACTGTATCGGTAATAATACAAATTAGAACAGTGATTTGTTTGATCTTACCGGTTTTTTTCTTACCATCGTTGATTTGATCGATTTTTTTTTTCTTCCTTCAGGCAAGCGTTTCGGGGTCATGCAAACGAAGGTTGGCCTCATCAAGATTTTGCAACGGTACAGAATCGAAACTTGCGACGAAACAACGATCCCCTACGAGATAAATCCCAAAGCGTTTTTACTCGCGCCAACAAAGGGAATACACTTGAGAATTGTCAAGGACGACCTGAGTACTAAACTCTAATCATTGGACAACTGTGTTCCACGACACGGTTTCTTTTAGATTAACGCCGTCGTTTACTGTGAAGGCTATTTTTTAGTGATTTTTTAAGCATTGTGTTTATGGACAAAGTGTCAAAATAAAATCATTTATAAATTGTGTATTATTTTTATTAACATTTAAAACCAAACAAATTTAAGCCCGGACAAACCCAAACCCAAACAAAATTGGGCCAAGGAAAATAGTGAGTTTTGGGGGGCCCGAAAATATTTGAGAAAAGATAATTTAAACTGCAGAATAATATGTCGAATATTAAAATTTTTCGGGGCCCTCGAAAATGGTAATGTTCGTCATAAAGTTATGATAAACCGTTTAATATTGGTGGATTCCTGTTTCGATACATATGTATTACATTGTTGTCGATGCCTGCATACTCAGAAATTCAACATGCTGAGCTAAACCGCAGACCGGAGCTAACGACAACTATTGGTAGCAGATACATCGTCGAATAGCACAATATTAAAGTGATTACGTTAACTTTTCAATTATTCTTTTGAATATATATAATTTGCGAATTAATCTCGATTGGAATTGAAAAGTATTATTCACCGGTGTTAGCTGCAGCTGTTTATAAAAGCAAACGATCTTCTCTAGTGTGATTAATAAGATACAGTGTCTTCAATTGAAATCTTCCATATTTAAAACTACAGGTAAGTCGCATTTTTTGTCTACGTTCAACGTATAACGAGTTCTAGTTCCGAATTACAATCAATATGTCATTATATCCAATTATACTATTTCAATTTAATCGGTGATTTATAAAATCCTACATAATATAACACAGACAAACATTTTTAGGAGGTAATAAAAACTTCTTATTATTTAATGCAACGCTTTAATTCGATTTCGATGAAGTAATTTCCGAATTCGCTACTAGAAAAGCACGTAAAATCAGCCTCTAAGATAACATGTACGTACAAAATATGTTCAACTTGTCATTATGTAAATAAAATATATGCGTAAGGTGAGTCGAATCTTTAGCTCGACAGAAAAATGTTTCATGCTATCTTTTAGGGGCCCATGTTCTCCAGACCGCCATGGGCCCATCATACCCTAGATCCGCCACTTCGTCCAGCAGTGCCTAAAATGCGCTAAAAGAAAAACTATTTTCACAAGAGATACAAATAGAAATTAATGAAAATAATTTGTATACATTGTTCATTAAGTTCGAACTTTGTAAAAAAATGTGTATCATTTTTTTCCAAATATTACAATATGAAAAATCACGTTTCCTAAAGCACTGTGAAAAAAAGTTGCTCCACGGGCTGCATCGTCTCTTCTTCAAATTTTTATAGATCTACAAAACGTAAATAAATTCTTGTACAATAAGGTTGTAGTTATAGTCTGTCACGCCGGATTTTTGAAATTCGAAAAATGTATCAATTTACGCCAGTTTAAAAAAAAAAGTGTGTTATTTGCGTCATATATGTCTCACTTCAATTATGTTTATAAAATGTTCAATCACAATATCAAAAATCCGGTTCGGAAGACTGTAGAGAAAACAATTTCGAATATTTGAAGAAAAAAAGCATTATAAAATATTAAAAACTGTATGAGTCAGCACGCAGACTGTGTTAGAAAAAGTAGTTTCGAGAAAAACGCGTTTAAAGTTTCAAGTATGCGCCAGACCCTTTCGTTGGGCAGTCACGTTTTCTATAATAACTGTTGATCTATAGGTCATTTTTACAATCGACTTCCACAGAAATACGTCTAAAACTATAAAGAATATTAATCTGTAAAAAAAGCATCGATCTTTTGACACTTCTGGACGTATGTAAACCTTAATGCCTTTTTGGGGATTTTGTGGACAAATCGTTAAAATCAAATCATTCATAAATCTCATAGCATTTTTATCAATATTTAAACGAACACTATCCAACGAAATTTGCAACAAAAGATTTTCCTCAGTTTTTTCATGCTCATGACCAAGACAGTCTAAAAGTTTCTGACAACCTTACTTTTCGAGCAGTGATGAAATATCTAATACCTGAATCCGTTTTATGACTTCACATTTTTAGGTTATGATGAGATATGATACGAATAACGTCGCATACTATTTTTTCTCTAGAGTGTGGAGCAAATTTCATCGCTGTGCAAAATTATCTGCCCGTTATCTCGGCTTTGTATACTCGGTTTATTGACATTTTCATTTGAATCTGCCCCCCCCCCTTCCGCAACCCCGGCACCGATCTTTTCCAGAAACATAACCTACCAATCATGGTGAAAATCCTCGCGAAATAAGGAAAACAGAAAACGCGATAAGGAAAATAAATTTATCAAACGCGATATCTCGAAAACTATGGCACATTGTAATAAACACTTTTCAATGATGTCTTGTAGCGTTGAAACGAATGTGGATACAAAAGTTGATATAAGATTTCGGTTTCACGCTTTTCGATAAACTCATTATTTCAAGAACGATGACGTATTCATATATTAGGTCTGTAGTAAAAATAAATCCATGATTTTTTCGATAGATGGCTTTAGTTATCAGTATCTCGTGTTGAATAAATCCGATCGGGTTACGCTAGATGGCGTTGAAAATATGCGATTTCGTACTAAAGAAACTTTCGCGACAGTTTTGCGATTGATCGACTCGGCTTGCGATTGGTTGAGTCCTGAAAATAATGGATTTCTTTTGACTACACCTAATACGATCACTGTCCGAAAAATCGTACGCTAAAAAATCGAAACAAACCCAAATTCTTGCAAGCGACTGTATATCGTGATAAATGCGATAGAGAAGTGGAAATCGTCTGAAAATCCAATATTTGCGAAATGACTAAGTACCGCGAAACGATTGGTCGCCTGAGGTGAACAGAAATTTTTCTGTCGAATCATTCCCCATGTATCAACAGAGGAAAAACAATTTCGTAAATAAAAATGGAGGTGTTCATTGATTGCTATCGTGCTGCTGATTACAAGGTGATTGGGAACGAATGCGAACGCTGCGATAGCCGTGACGCAGTAATTTGATCGCAACTGTCGGAAAATAGCGAAATCATTGTAGGTTAATCACTGTCGCGACGCGCGGACTACGAGGCGACGAAGTGGGACGCGGCTGGATGATGTCTTTGTTGTAGAAGGACGCAGGCATTATCTGCAAGTCAGGATGACGCTGATCATCCAATAGTATTCGTAAGATTGGTTCCCAAAAAAACGGGTAAATGATCAATGCGTTTCGGCGTGACGAGGTTAAGTTAGGTTAGGTTAGAATTTGCGGCAGGATTTCCGGCATCATTTTGCTAAGTTACGTGCTTTCGTCAATAAAAATTTATAACCAATGAATTTATTCAGATAAAACTAACCTGAAATAAAAAAACAAAAAAAATGGCGTTTGGTGTAACCAAACTTTCGTAAAACTCGACACTATTTGGTATTACGAAAGTTACGGAAATTCCATATGGAAAATTTGGATTTTCTCAAAAAAAAAAAAAACAAGTTCCATAATGCATAAAGCTGAAAGAATTCGATTAATAGAGAACGCGATGAACCCCGAAAGATATTACGATTGACAGCAAAATCGACGTGCTCGTAGATGTGCAATCGTGACATAGCTAATTTCCATCAAGAAGCGTCACTGCACGATTAACAAAGAATGACGCGTAGTTTACAATCGCGAGAGAGAAGGAAATTATGCCGCCTCGACACGTGCAGCCTCAGTAGTAGCGTCGAACGAAAACTCATTGAGATCCGCAGTTGCGACGAGAACATCGACGATAAACGGTACAAAGATATATACGCAGAGTGTAGCCAGAGAACCCGGCTGGCGTAGTCGTGCGACGGTAGTTGAGAACGGAACACCGGAGCGCGCTCGTGTGTCGGGTTGGGCGAAGTTTTATTCGCAGTACGTAACGACGCTGTGCCTTTGCTGTATTATACAAGACTATCAACCACGTTCCTTCGTACGTTGAAATAAAAGAGTGCGAATTTACGAAGAAGGAGGTTATGTAACGATGGGGTGGTTGGAGCTAACGATCGGTGGGTCCCTACTGGCTCTGTTGTTCTATTATTGGTCCGTGTTGACCTTCAATTTTTGGAAGTCTCGTAATGTCGCCGGTCCGTCTCCCTTACCGTTGGTCGGTAATCTGAAAGATTTATTCACGGGGAAAACATCGTTCGCCGAGTTGGTACAAAGAATTTACGATGATTATCCGAACGAGTCGGCGATTGGGATTTTCATGAGGCGTGAACCAGTTCTACTCCTCGTTGACCTTGACCTCGTTAAAGACGTCCTCATAAGAGATTTCTCGATTTTTCCGGATCGCGGTTTGAGAACTTTCGACAAAGTCGAGCCATTGTCGCAACATCTGGT
The DNA here is from genome assembly GCA_030522765.1 of Ophioninae sp. B BG-2022a. NCBI lineage: Eukaryota > Metazoa > Arthropoda > Insecta > Hymenoptera > Ichneumonidae > Ophioninae sp. B BG-2022a. The sequence continues at coordinate 9,092 of JAPYZJ010002005.1, forward strand.
TAATCTTGAACCCGAAAGATGGCGGCCCCTCCGCAACAAACTGTCGCCCGCGTTCACTTCCGGTAAATTAAAAGAAATGTTTTATCTGCTCCTCGAGTGCGGCGAACAGTTGGACAACTATTTGGACAAATTGTCCAGCAACGATGAAGCTGTCGAGTGTCGCGAATTGACCGCTAAATTCACGACCGACGTTATCGGTACTTGCGCCTTTGGCTTAAAAATGAATGCACTCGCCGACGAAAACAGCGAATTTCGTAAAATCGGTCGCGAACTTTTTGCTCCCGACTGGAAGAAAGTCGTGAAATTCAGGCTGCGCGAATCAATGCCATGGCTCTACACGCTACTCGGACCCTTCCTTACCGACTGGAAAATGACGAATTTCTTTATGAACATAATGAGGGACACGATCGATTATCGTAAGAACAACGGGGTCGTAAAGCATGACTTTATCGATCTTATCATGGAGATCAGAGATCACCCGGACAAAGTTGCTGATATCGGTAATTATCGTTGTTTCTTATCTTCTTTTTGTTCACTTTCTCTTCGTTCGATTTTAGCGATGTTCCATCCGATATTAATTTGACCGGCAAACGGTAAAAGTTGATAAGTTATCAATTGATTTGATTATTTATTGATTAATTAATTCTTTTATTAATTTACTTGATCAATTGTCAATTATTTTATTGTCGATCATTGTCAATTATTTATCAATTTATTAATTTGAAATTAATTTTATCGACAAATGCTAAAAGTTGACAATTCCGTTGCGTAGAATTAACGGATGCTCTGCTGACGTCTCAGCTGTTTGTTTTCTTCCTCGCGGGTTTCGAGACTTCTTCGACGACTATGAGCCACGCTCTTTACGAGCTTGCCCAAAATACATCCGTTCAAGACAAACTGAGAAGCGAGATAACGGACATATTGGCGAAAAACGATGGAAAACTGACCTACGAGAGTGTCAAATCCATGAAGTATCTCGGTATGATCTTCAAAGGTACGTAAGCTCCGGTTATATTCTCGCCATCTAGCGGTAATTTTTGCAACCTCTATATCCCTATAACCAGCAGTCATTTTCGGGATGTTTTTCAGAGACCCTCAGGAAATATCCACCGGCAACTACACTAATAAGAAAATCAAAGAGTAAGTATACATTGGCAGGTATGAAGCTAACGATACCCGAAGGGACCCGGATACTCGTCCCGGTATACGCTATTCACCGGGATCCCAAAATTTATCCGAAACCGGAAGTGTTCGATCCCGAGAGATTCACGGAAGAAGCAATCAGCGCCAGACATCCAATGAGTTGGCTGCCTTTCGGTGATGGTCCGAGAAATTGCATCGGTAAATAAGCGACCTTTTTTATCCACCCTCGATAATCAAGGGCGTCGTTAAATATTCAAGAGAGTTCGTCGTACCGACCGCGCTCGACACACTCGGGCTCAACCCAAATTCTCATTTATCGCTAGTCATCGTAAAATATGTATGCATTCTTTCAGGTGCACGTTTCGCCAATTATCAAACAAAGGTCGGATTGATAAAAATCCTGCAACGTCACAGAGTCGAAGTTTGCGACAAAACGCAAATACCTTACGTCATCGATCCGCGAAACTTCCTTTTGGCTCCCACCAATGGCATTCACTTGAAAATCACTAAGATTAAATAAATACGTATTTAGGTTATAGGCGATACTTGTGATCTTCGAGGTCATATAATCAATGAAAGGAACATGAGCTTTGTCACCATAATTATTGTAGAATTGTTACGAAGAGCGCTCCGTGATCGTGAGCTTCAGAATAAAAAAAAAGTCGAAACCTTTGCTTGTCTATACAGAGTGGACCCTCGTTTATACGTTTCTCACTCATACGTTTTAATCACTTATACGTCATCACTTTTATTTCCCTGCGTGAATCCGCGGTTTTTTTTCTTCGTTATACGTTAATCTCACGTGATTTTCTCTCGTCGGGGAAAGTGTCACGTGACTGCTCTGGAATGCGTTTTGATGTTTTGCTTCCGGTTGGTCGAGGTTATTCGCGTAAGGGTACGAAAAATTGCGTTGGCTCGTTATTCAATTACTAGCAATTGAATTGTCAATTGGAAAAACATAGATTCACATAATAGAGAAACTACCATTAGGGGCATGAACATCGGCATAACCTCAAAAATTTTCGAACTCCGTTTTCTCAGCGTCGATTGAGTTGACGGCAAAAAACCCAGCATCAGTCTTTGTAGAATTCATAGAGACAGAAATAGATGCTTGAATTTTAAGATAAAAAGGTTTCGTCCTTGAGAAATTGTGATTTTTAAATTTCGACTATTTCTCTCGCACTCGTGTGTCACGTGGTATATATCGCTTATCGATATATCGCTTAAGACGAAAATCAATCCTCAGCCGAGAGATTTTTGTTTTTCGTTACCATTTGTTTTGCTGATAAGCAAAACAAAGAAACAAAGATATGGCGATAATGTTAAAAAGGAGGGTACAATCTGCGGTACAAGTAAAATTCGCGTGCAAGATATTTCCTGTTTTTTCAAGTACAAAAGTTGATACTGATATCGCGGCTACTCCGATAAAAAGATATCAAGCAGTAATCAATGCATTTTGTGCCCCTATTCCATCGAAATTCTCGAAGGATCCGTCGGATTCGTGGTACCTCTACCTCAAAAGAGCAGTTTTGATTCAGAGTGGTCAAGTTTACCGGCCAAGTGTTTTCGCGTCGATCCGTTTCCCGTCGCTCTCGCACGAATTCTTTCCTGTCACGTTCAATCGCCGATTGACGATAATACAGAACGTAAACAGCGGAAAAAGTGATTCTCGTTTTTACGATGGAATGGATAGAAATAATTATCCTCGTATTAGTATTTCTCTTCGGTTTTTATCGTTGGTCAATTTGGACCTTCGACTTTTGGAAGTCTCGAAAAGTGGCAGGTCCTACGCCTTTACCATTGATCGGTAATCTGAAGGATATGTATAGGGCGAAAATTTCGTTCGGCAGCCTGATGCAAAGGTTCTACAACGAATATCGTGACGAGGCAATGGTCGGTGTGTTCATGAGGCGTAAACCGGTCCTCGTTCTGACCGATCTCGATCTCATCGAGGATGTACTCATTCGTGATTTCGCGTCGTTCACCGATCGTGGATTCCGACCGTACAAAGAAGTGGAACCACTGACCGAGCATCTAATAAATCTGGAGCCCGCGAGATGGCGACCCCTTCGCAAAAGATTGACACCCGCTTTCTCATCTGGCAAATTGAAAAATATGTTTTATTTGCTCCTCCAATGCGGAGAGCAATTGGAGAAGTATCTCGATGATTTGTCCGCCAGCGATAAGGTGGTCGACTGTTGCGAGTTAACCGCTCGATACGCAACCGACGTTATCGGCTGCTGCGTTTTTGGTATTCGGGTAAACGCCCTCGTCGACACGAATTGCGAATTTCGTAGAATTGGTAGAGATGTTTTCAAAGCGAACTGGACGAACTTTTTGAGATTGAGGATTCGCGAGTCGGCACCGATTCTCTACTCGATCATCGGACGCTTCCTCTTCGACTCCAGTATTACCCACTACTTCACGAAAACTATGACCGAAACGATGGAGCATCGGAAAAAACATGATATCGTCAAACATGATTTTATTGATCTTATCATGGAACTCCGTGACCATCCTGAAAAGCTCCGCGAAATAGGTATGCACGATTGATAATCGGTTACGTAATTTTGGCAACATTGATTCTTTGTAGTCCCGAACTCGAGCTAACAAGGGAACCTTACAGGTTGTCACTCACCGATTTTTGTGAGTTTTATATATGATGTAGAGAGACCCACCCTAAGTATTTTAGCAAAAGGATATTTTCCAATGGGCCTTAGTTTTCAAGATATAACGATCCAAAGTTGTAAGATGAAGACTGGAAGACGGAATAACGTACGTAGGGTGGTGGGGGGTGAGCTCGTATTTTTTCACGGTTTAAGGCCATGACGAACATCGACATAACCTCACAAATTTTCAAAATCCGTTTTCTCGGCGTCGATTAAATTCACAGCGAAAAATCTACCGTCAGTCTTTGTAGAATCCATAGAGGGAGAAATAGATACTTGAATTTTACGGTAAAAATGTTTCGTCCTTGAGAAATTATGATTAAAAAATTTTGACTATCTCTCTCGCACTCGTGTGTCACGTGGTACATCTGCGACATATCCTTAAGGACATGTCGAAGACGTACTACGCGACACAAGTTGAAATTTTTAAATCGCAATTTCTCAAGGACGAAACATTTTTATCGTAAAATTCAACTATTTATTTCTGCCTCTATGAATTCTACAAAGACTGATGCTCGATTTTTCGCCGTAAACTTAATCGACGCCGAGAAAACGGATTTTGAAAATTTGTTAGGTTATGTCGATGTTCGTCACGCACTTAACTGAACATGTACTCGCACAATCCCCGATACAATTAAATATATACAATTTCAGTCGAATACTCAATAATTATTACACGTGTATCGTACAGAATTGACGGATACACTGCTGACGTCTCAGCTGTTTGTATTTTTCATCGCCGGTTTCGAAACTTCGGCAACAACGATGAGCCACGCCCTATACGAGCTCGCTCAAAACCAAACCATCCAGGACAAAGTGAGAAGCGAGATTAAGGAAGAATTGGTAAAAAACAACGGACAACTGACGTTCGAAGGTGTCCAATCCATGAAGTACCTCGGCATGGTACTGAAAGGTAAACTAGCTCTGAATTTCGTTCCGTCCCAGCGCCATCTTTCAGCGACTCCTTTCATCGTCGAATCGCAGAGACAAATAACCCGTCGTTTCCTGGATTTGATTTACAGAGACCCTTAGAAAATATCCACCGGTAACTACGCTCCAGAGAAGATCGGTAGATGAATACACATTTACCCGTCCGAAAGTAACGATACCCAAAGGAACCCTAACAATCATACCGATATTCGCGATTCAACGGGATCCGCAAATTTATCCGAAACCGGAAGTATTCGATCCCGAGAGATTCACGGAAGAAGCAATCAGCGCCAGACATCCGATGACGTGGCTTCCTTTCGGCGACGGTCCAAGAAACTGCATCGGTATAACGCGACCTTTTTTACCCGCTGTCGATAATCGAGTAGTACAGTTATCAATATTTAACATAAATTAAGCGTTTCAAAGGAAACGCATCCTCGGTTATAGAAAACCATTATTACGCGTGTACGTATTCCTTTTTCAGGTATTCGTTTCGCCAATTTTCAATCGAAGATTGGACTGATCAAGATCCTTCAGCATCACAGAGTCGAAGTCTGTGACGAAACGCAAATACCTTACGTCATCGAAACTCGATGTTTGTTATTAGCGTCTGCGACTGGCATCACTTTAAAAATCCGCAAAATCGATTGAAACATGTTCGTTGTGTTCACCTCAATCCACCTAATATTTCCAGACCATGAACTCGTAGTAATGAACTTTTTAGCACCCGTAAAATTCTATTGGAATATATTGGGAGGAACATAACCTTACTTTATTTTCGATATCGATCAAGTGTATGTGACGTAACTGCGGGTATAATATTGATATCGTATTGATGACGATTGACTATCGACTTTGGTCCTATAGATCGTGTGTAACCTTATTTCGGTTTGAAAATAAAATGAAAACTGTTCCGTCATTAAATACAAATTTGGTATTGCTTTTCCTAGCGCTATTCTTGCGGAGTTTGGACTCTTGTACTCTAACCTCTGCACATCAGCGACATTGTTCCCGTTTCGGGCTAATGCACAACTCACCACCTAGCGATTGCCAGCGTTTAAATATTTTTTTCTTTCGTCTCATTGAGCGAACTGTGTTTACGTGTTTAGTCGCCTAATCAGCTAAACAATTGCGGGGACGTTTAACGCGCGTAGCGATACGACCGTACACGTTTGGTGGCACAGGAGGGAAGTGAGTCTAGTCGTGCTCCTCGATATCACGCCAACCAAAACAATTATGTTGGTCTTCCGAGCGAGGAGTGTAGCGATCGCTCAGTTCGTTCCTCGTCACCTCAACTTCACATCGTACAAGCTCGTACTGCGTTACTGCAGAGCTGTGGCTATCGGTGCGCGCGCATATTTCTGCGACCCCACGAAATGGCCGAAAAGACAATCGAAAAATCGAATCCACATATTTTTCATGGCAATCTGGAATTCTGGATGACACAGTTACCGCCATTTTTGAAGAATCTTCCCATAATTCATCTCGCGATACCTGGTGAGTTTTTAATTTCACTATCGAACTGTTCGCCATTGTTCGTTTACGACTACGATGATCGTAACGACGACTGAAGGAAAATAGAGAGCGCGTCGTTATCGTTCCCGCGCTTCGTTCGAACGATCACCCGTTGGAGAATCCGCCAATCGGGTGTCGTGAATTTTTTATAACGAGCTCTTGTCACGTGGTACAGGAAATAATTAACGGACACAGTTTGAGAAGGTGACAAAAAAAAATCGTAATTCTTTGAATCTTTTGAACAGCAGTTTTGCACTCTTCAAAGTTCTTGCGATTCTATTTCGTTCGCAAATCACGAAAAACTGAAGATTCGAAAAATGCACAAAATTCGTAGTAAAATGTCCGCAGAGTTTTGGCAAAAAATCCACCATCTTGGAAAACACTTCGACACGTTTTAATAAATTCCGTTAATGCCTGAAAAGTCTTAAACATTCTGAACAAATAAATGCAGCTCGGAAGACCCTCATTTGCATTCCGAGTGCACAGCTAATTGCTGTTAGGTGTAAAAGAGAATTACGAATCACGTATCAGCATTACGAGGTTAAGAATTCTCGCACGGTTGATGCGTCATTTTTCAAAGTTACGTGTTTTCGTTGATAATTATTCATGAACGATGAAGCCGTTTAGATAAAACTTACCTGAAATGTCAAACAAACAAAAATGGCGTTCAGTATCTAAAACTTTCGGAAGACAAAAGAGGATTACGCATAGAAACGAAAAGGGAAAGAACCAGGTAGAAATTAAAAGAAAAAAGAAACAGCAGGTTTTGTGTCGCATGTGCAGGTTCTCATAACACGATGACGTATACGATAAAGCGCTTCAACGAAGTTGGTCCTGACGAGCCAACTTTTGTCCGGCGACTGGGTCTCTTCTGTGGCTTGATAGCGAAACCCATAATTTACAACTGGGCGGTCACCCAATACGACAATGTCACGGAGCAGTTAAACGGTGGAATAAGGTAACGATGATGGATTGAAACAAGAATTCTCTGTTTGCGCGTTCCTACGTTGACCTCGCAAGTTTTTTTTTCCGCGTTGTTGTCATGTTTCTAAAGACATGCGTTGAGCGCCGCCTGTCGGGTGTCCCCCTAAAACAAAGTATCGCGACGGCCCGTAAATTTTCATTTTCGCCAGATACGCGATTTTCTTTTTGTAAAATTCACACTCGACTTTCGAACAAATTTTCCTAATGATTCGCGTTTGAAAAAAAAAAATTAACAGATACTCGATAAATCAATACGAAATGTGAGCGCACGGTTTTCCCTAACCTCTCATATATCTGGAAAGTTCGATTCAAATCCACGCGAAGAATTATCCGGAGATAGAATATACGAATACCCAATTTAAAATTCAAGTTAACCTTGCAGTAACCTTGAAAATTGACTTTCCTTCAAAGCTATGATTTGGTTGAAAATTTCGTTGCAAAAGTTTCTTCCCAAAATGCATCACAAACCGGATATTCCGTAGACACTTCAATAAGACGCCATCTGTAAACGGGGAAAGCAAAGATCGAGATATCCTTTTCTTCCTAGATGTGAATTTGATTAATTATTCGGAATGTCACTGCAGTATTAAAATATTGATCGAACTCGCTACATAACCTAATCATCGACGTTTTGTAGATACCTCGATCTGCGACTGGCGACGAAATCGGATAACGAGGAAGTCGTTTACTTTCTGCACGGTCTTTACGGTACAGAGGTGAGCGAGCCGCTCGAGCAAATCGACGAATGGCTGACACGTCATCCGGGTGAATTCGTGATACTGGACTGTCAACATTTCTATCAGTTCACGGACACGACGCATCGTCGTTTCATCGATCGGATGAGATGCACTTTTGGGAAGAAATTGTGTCCGCGGAAGCGCGCGCCGACTGACATAAATTTGCGATGGTTGAACGAGCAAGGTTGTCAGGTGTTTCTGGTGTACAGAAACGAGGTGGCGATTGACGCGTTGGATCTTTGGCCGAGCGGGACTTGGCCAACACCCTGGCCGAACACTATCGATCCCCAACGACTCGTTGACTTTCTCGACGTAAGATTGAACGTTCGCCAACCGAACATCGGTTTCGTATCGCAGTGCTTGTTGACTCCTGACATACCGTACATCCTGAAACACTTTTGGGGAAGTCTCAATTCGGATCTAGCCGTGCCTTGTCGCAACGCCGCGTTGCCTTGGATACGAGAGCACAGGCCTGGCATTACCGGCCTCAACGTCGTCATCACGGATTGGGTATCATACGACGATTTCGTCTTCTCGCGCGTCGTCATACAGCGCAACAACGAACTTCTCAGAATCCCCGAACTCGCCGACACGCGGTGCGGATAGAATCAGCCTTCGTAACCGTCCAGGGAGCTTGAATTTTCCTAGGGGCTTACGGGACCCTGAACAATGAAGCGAGCTTGAAATGACTGCTGTGACTAAAGTGGCGCCGATCAAAATGGATGCATTTGCAAGCTAAACCGAAAAGTGAACATCATTCACGAGCGAACGTTTTTCTTCACGTTCTTAGCTTCGCGTAGCTTCAGCTCGCGACTTCGTTCTTGCTTGAAAGTATCGTCGAACGATCCGGAGGAATCGTTTCTTCAAAGGCGGATCGGTCGTTGGAAATTTCTAGACAATATAGCGAATAGTTGTTCGAATGGTTTTTACTTTTGAAAAGAACAGAACTCCTATACAAAATTGCACTTCCGTTATTATCTCCTTGAAGTTTGGTTTTCCAATGAAACGCTGAAAGACACGATTCTCAATTTTCAATCAAAAGTCCGAATACAAATTTTCGCACGTTTCCTATTGCAGCCCTTTTAAAGGAGCATTTCGTAAAATATCGTAATAAATGGTGCCTACGTTACATCAATGTTGTCAGAAATTTCGGAGTTTCTATCTTCAACAGTTTAGGCTGGGCGATGATGAGTCAGTCGGACAATCAGTACTTTGTCATTTATGTATATAGATCGATAGAGACATTCTACGATAGATCTTCAGCAATCTCACGTCTGTAAAGTTACTGTAAATATTTATTTCAACTCTGTTCTCGCAATTGGCCCCTTAAACTTACGAGCTGGTAATTCGAAGTTTGAAATTACTCCGAGTGGGGAATTTCGAGAAAAGCGTTGCATCCTATTATTTTTCGTGACGTTTTCATACACGAGATTCGTACGAGTAGCAAACGAATCTCTTTCCTATCAGTCTCGTACTTTAAGTTTCGACGAGAGGTCACGTTTATTGGCTTTCCGAGGTGAAAAGTGACGCGTGCTATTTCAACGCGTTTCTCGTCGTGGTACAATCAGCCATTGGGCGAAGCAACGCTGTCTCGCACCGTCAATCGCCATCCTAGCTTTTATAGTTACGTCATAGTTTCCGGAAGGATTCTTCGTTATTTATTTGGGAAAGAAAAGATACGAGCGTCAAAATCCGTTTTTCTGTGATTACCGAATCAAGATACTCTTCGATTTTCAATTCGTTCAACCGGAAGTAAATCCTGATGACTTTGCTACTGTTTTGCGTTGAACTGGTTTTTTCAATCCAAGATACGAATATTCTAAAGATGTCGTGTATTTCCTACGACGATAGAACGTCGATCGTGAAAAAATTCGAGCCGTTTGGCCGTTTTTGAAAAAAGTTGCGTTAACACCGGATGTTCTTGAAAACCGTGTGGCCTGTTTAAATGGTCACTGGGAGTTGATGATTCATTGATTGGATCCGAGGCGCGTTTCTTATACGCTTGTGGCGCCAAAATTAGAACGGACGAAAAGTCGAGCGAGAGAATTGATCGAAACCGGCTTTCGGCAAAATTGATTGGTGTGGCGCACTCAAATGTTCAAGCGGGTAAGTTTTCCTGTAAATGCAATTGAGTCGGTATTTTTTTCGCGGCTGAACGGAGCTTGTCGTTACACTCGAACGCACACGCGCAAACATGGGTACACACTGAAGACGGTTTCCCATAAATCCGCGTTATCTCGAGTACAACGATCATTATTCTCTTGAAAACTCGGAATTAGTACGAGTGTTCACGGAGATGAAACTGCTTTCTTTTTTCCTCGAGTGAACGTTTGAAAATGGAGGGGAGACGAGAAATCACAGAGCCTTCACTTTGAGCTGCTTCATTCTTGGCGCACGTTTCTTCGCCAATCTCCGCTGTTCCTTTTCCTCCCATTTTCGTTGCTTCTCCGGATCTTCCTCCTGGAGTATTCTGTCCTGCTCGGCTTTGCGGCGATCCTCGCGACGTTGCGCGGCCGCCTCGGCTCGCGCCGCGTGCGTCGTCTTCAGAAAAGCTTCTTCGACCCTCGAGCGATTCTTGTCCGCTTTCGACTTTCCCTGCGCGAAGATCGTTTACGATTCGGATTGACAGCTTTCAAGTGGAAAAGGTACAACGGGAAGAAAAAAAGGGGGAGGAAAATGGAACAGAAACTAACCTCTTTGGAGAGTTTGAAACGGCGCAGCTTGTCCAGGAGGTAAAAGGTCAGCTGAAGCAGCGGTCGCATTCTTTCGTGGCTATCATGCGGTATCCTTCCCTTGATGCTTATGTTCAGGCCGACTAGCAAAACCCTCTTCACCTCTGGCATCGTAAGTGCACCCGTGTCCCTGAAAAATGAGCGACGCATGATCTCCCGATGTCTCTCATCTTTCTGCCAAACTTCCATTTGCGAGATTAATAATTTCTGATTGGAGCGAATAAAAAAAAAAATAAGGTGCAATAAAAATAAGAAAAGTTTCGAAATTCATTCGATATCTCATCGACTCGATGTAGTTTCTAGATAAAAAGAAAATAATGTGGCAATACAGACTCCTGCTGTTTTTGTCCGCTGTATTGATCGCTGATGTGTATGTAATCGATGTCCTGCGAATACTTGTGAAAGGCCTGAACGAGCCGAGAGTCGAGAATAGCCGAGGTAGCTTCAGCGATCTCGGACATTACGAAAAAACCAGCGGGCAATCCAAACTTTTCAGCTGGTTTCTTTTCGGGACAGTAAGTCGCGATATCGGCGATGTCTCGAGTGAGATGAAGAGCCGTCTTTTTGGTAGCAACAGCGAGAACGAAATTGTCGCTTTCATCTTTGGACAATTCGATTTTGAGATGAGCCTGATCGTTCTGCGGTCGACCGAGTTGAGCGATGACGGCTATTAGGTCGTGCCTCTTGATGAGCTTGAGCTCCACGAGCATGGAGTCGCAGCCGACGCGACCGGTGCAGTAGAGGCTATACTGAGACTCGCTCTCTTTGACGAGACCGCTTTCGGTTGGCTCGTCGCGCGACTTGCCGGTGTCGCCGACTAGCGAAAAATTCTCCGTTAGCAGTCTGGCGTTGTCGTTCACCCAAGCCTCGGCGATTCGAGTATTCTTCAGCCGACCGGCGGTGTAATTGATGAAGTAAACAATCAGTCCGGCAACCATCAATATCTCGAGATAAAAACTGTCCCATCTGGCGCGCAGGTGAAGCGGCACTTTTGTTATTGTCAGAGTGGAAGGTTCGTCCTGTTTGGAACCACCGGCTCTACCGTTGCTCTCCAAGCCTTCGAACTCTTCGTCATCTTGGAAATGATCAAACTCGCCATCTCCGTCCTCAACCAATGCCCCGTCTTCGTCCTCTTCTTCCTCTTCGGACGGCACCTCCTGCGCAACTTCAAAATCCTCCGAAGCTCGTTCCCCTGCTTTCAACGAGCTCGGCCTCGCTTCCTCAAAGTCCTCGAACTCTGCAAATTCGTTGTCCTCGATCAGCTCGTCATGGAAATGCGCTCCTACCCATATGTTCGTGCCGACAAGAACGATGTGCACTGCTACCAGCCAGAGCTTCATCCTCGCACTGTTGAAAGATGCACGATGATCGAAAAATATATTGATAGGTTTTTTGTTTTGTATCTATTCTCTTATATATGAATGATACTGAAAATACCCCAAACTATCGAATGACACAAAAAAAACTACATTGAAGCCAAGCCAAAACGAAAGAAACACATCGTTACTAACAAACCCAAACGAATTCATGCTTGGCGGACCCATGATGCTCTGAGGGAAAAAAAAACTTATTAGGCAACCGAAATACGAACTTTACACCGAAGAAAGAAAAAACTTAGCAAATAGGAAGGTTAACGAGTAAACGGTTCCAAGAATTCCAGAATTCAATAAAAATACCCCATTTTCAGTCACGAGCTTAAAAACGAGAAGAAAAAATAGATTAGTGAAGCCAACAGATCTAACACTGTTGCACTTTGAATATTTCGAGCAGTAAACGAAACGTAACCTTCAAGAATCCGATTATAACTTAAAAAATGTAGAATTATGTAAGTATCAAGCGGAGCTTGTAAATTTCTTACGTGTAATAAGATGCTTTTAAAGCGCAATAATTTTCCTCGGCATGTAATCGAATTAATTAGGCCAATGAATCGGAAAGCAATCCCTTGCCTCGAACAGGCAGTGCTGACTTGCGCCAACTTAATGTGACATTGATTACACTTATGTGTAGGTGTATTTCTAAACCATGTGTTCTCTTATGTATGTCAATATATGACGATGCATATATTCGATGTATGCGCAAGAGACATGTGTAAGTAAATCCCCTCCAATTCCGAGTGAGATATTATTATCTCTCTCAATCTCATGACCCGGGGTGGTCGTTACAGTGCCAACGCTCCGCGAAAGTGGCGCCGCGTTTTCCTCGAGTTCCGGTCTCAGTTTTTGCGAACTTGACGTCGGCGGCGCGTAATTAAAAAATTTCGTTATCTTACGTCGGTAACGGACCGATCGAGTACGCGTCGTAAATTCAAATGGTACGCGCACTCTGCGCAGCGCGTGCGCAGCGCGTGCATATACTGTGACAAAAAATGGACGACATCGAATTGGGTCGTCGCGCCGGTTCTTATCGTGAGAAACAGATAACTGATGAACTGATTAAAAACACGCGATAAAAAGCTTATCCCGTTTGTTTTATAAGTTCGTCGCATCGTTCGATGAGAAGATTCGAGCCTGACAATGAGCAAAGTCGAAACGTATCAATTGTGTCATCCTGAACTACTGTCGGAAGTAACGCTGCGCGAACTTTTGGCAAATGTAACGAAAAAGTTTGGTTATGTTGACAAAAGATCTAACAATGCTGTCGACCGATTAACAAAGCCGCGCGTTGTTTTTCGACAGAGCTGCATTGTCCTGCCGATGCTGGAGAACTTTAACAAGAATGAATTGGTAGAAATATTCAAGAGAATAGCCATGCCTTTGCCTCAGCGAAGATACAATGCATCCCGAAATTTGGGCAAGAAGTTAAATGATCTCAGAGTGAAAAGGGGGATCGACATCGGAACTTGCAACGGAAATGCCGATTCTTCGTAAGATCTTTTTCTCCAGGTTACGACTAGTAATTTCGAGATAAGATCTTCTATTAGAAAGATTTTCTCAAATGATCGATCCAAATATCAAGTTTTTTTCGAAGTTTTTTAACTGGATTTTGTAACTGTAGTATTCTGGTTTACAGGCAAGTTAACTGCATACCAGTCCTTTTAATGTACTATCGGTATAACAACCGAAGAGTTTATAACTGATCATTTTTTATGAATTTAAAAAATTTTTTACGGTGAAAGCTCGTTTATACGTTTTTCACTTATACGTCTAAATCACTTATACGTCAAATTCCTTTAGCGATGGTAAATTCTATTCATAAAGATGGTAAAAAAAGTTTCAGTTCTACGTTTCCGACTTATACATTTTTTGACTCGAAAAATTGTGTTGACTCGTTATTCAATTATTAGCGATGAAATTGTCAATTAAAAAAACAAAGATTCACATAATAGAGGTACTAGCATTAAACAACATTGGGAATTATCGTCATCTGGTCGTCATCTCAAATGTTAGAGAGTTTAAGATACATACTGTATTTCACTTCAACGTTATTCTCACTTATACGTCACATTTGACGTACCTCTTAAAAAAACTATATCTGAAGTTTCACCTTAAATGGCACAATGCTGAAAAAACTTCCGGGTACAAAAAAAATGATGTGCCGTTTCAACTCAATAATTTACATTTGATCGAATTTTTTGTTGAATATGAATTGTGTTAAATTCTTGACTTCCTTTATGTTCGTAATTATATTTGTCATTTGTTTTCGGAGAGATACGAGATTTTTTTTCAGTGAGATTTTGAAAAATGTTTAATCGAAGATACAGGCGTTGTATATCTCTCAGCCTTTTTTCTAAGCCAATTACACATCTATCTGAAAATGTTCTTGCTCAACAGGTCAATCACCGATAGTTTAAGTTCGGACCCTAGTCCGGTAACGAACAGACTGAAGCCACCGATAGCGGAAACTGAAGAGGTTTCGAAGAAGATTCGTCTTTCCGATGAGTGTCACGATGACACGGTCGAAAATAATAGGAAGAGACAGAACGAGGTTTGTATTCCCAGTACGATATTCCAGGATTCTCACCTCGAGTATATATTTTCTAACCAGCTAATTCCGTTTTGGCAGATATCGTTGATTTCGAAATCGAAAAAAAGGCAAAAGATCACGTGGCCATGAGGTGACGTCTCGTACGACAATTTATACATTCTGAGGGAAATGTAACCGAGCGACAATTTTGTATGTAAATTGTATGTAACGTGGACTACCCGAGCGGAGAAGTTTTGCAAGCACGCTCGACGGGGTAAATGAAATCTGTACATTATGAAATTAATTTTCGTTCGAGCGTGTTAAGAACGTTATTGTAGACTTTGCGCGTATTCGTATAAAGACTCAATTATCTGTACTCCGCGAAGCTCGTAGGAGTATTCGTTTCACCGCCAAGTTTTAATTCAACTTTTCAAGTCCGAACGACAATCACAAGAAGTAAACTAAAGAAGCAATAATTCAAGGCCAGCTATAGTTCTATCTCATTTTCCAGAAGTTCATATTCTTCTTTGCAAATATTTTTGATAATTGATCGACAATGGATGATTAATCTTCGCAGTTGCCATTCGATTTTGCGAAAGGATCTTCCGGCTGAACCAATTACCAACAGTATTCCTTTTTCCCTTCGACGAGTACTGGAAGTTATGAATTTATAATGATACGCAGGACAATAAATAGCACACAGAATGGTTCTGTTTCACATTCGTTTTTTTTTAAATATTAATACGATCATTAAACGATACATTCATCTTGGCGTAACTTCGTCGCTGAATTACAGCGTGTGGATTTTTTTTCTTCGATCTGATAAATCGCATCGGATGGTGTATCGTCTCTCAACGAAACAACTCGTTAGTCAAGGCATACAGGATTCCCTCAGTTTTTCATTTATTCTTGTTTCTATTAGCTTCGTTACTTCTCCACAATGTTTCGATCGTATACCCAGCCCTGTGTCAATCAAGTCTTACAATCGAGTTTGTTATCTCTCTCTTTTTCGTTTCTCGACGATAAAGGTCGATAAAGCAAACTCGACGTAACGCGAATTGACTCCGGGCGGATCGAAAGAAAATATTTCATATAATCTCTGAATATTCTTTATAATATACATCTATATATTACCGTTGATAACCGTTTTCAGTTTAAACGAGTTTTCTATAGTAAAAACTATTCTTTCGTTTTCTTCGAGATAATGTATCGAAGCGAAACCAATTAACTATCACGACTCACGAGTGGTGTTAGAAACCGATTTCTCGCGGTTGTGCGGGTTGGTACGGCTATTTAGAAACACTTTTACCTGTTACGAATTTTATTATTCTTTCATCCTTGCAATCAAAATTAGTTCGTAATAAAATTGTCTTCTTTCTGGAAATTCAAATTTTATCAAATTTTATCAAATTTTATCATTAAAAAAATTCAATTTTTATTTAAATTGAAATTATCAGGATACAGGAGTTGCAACGAAGCTGTTCAGTCAGAATTCATTTTTACTAGGAGAAAAGGCCTTTAAACGGAAAACTGGTTTTTAACAATTTGCACCGCGTTATCGTGCAAATATTTTCTCTCTTCCCTTGTATTTTAATTTCTCTTTTCTCGTAATTCTTTTTCTCTTTTTTTAGAAAATTCAGATCGATAACCATTTTATTTTAATGAATCACAGTGCGATGCATTAGGTACATGAACTCACCGCCTGAAACTGTGGGTATCTTAACGCTAGGTTTCTTCTTTGAAATTCACTAATGTACGAAACGTCGCCGTACAAACGCGACGTCGTAGCTTGTCTCGTCCGTTGAGAAATTCTCATCGACCGGATCTTTCGATTTATTCATTTCTTTTTGTTTACTCCTTTTCGTAAATTTCTATCGTACAAAAGAATAAACGTTCCGTGCGCCTTGGGTGTATTGGGGGAGTTCGTATTTATACAAGTACGACTCCACAAGTTGATGACGCGCGATGCGATCTTATAAAATTTTAGGTTTCCTTTTTATTTTTTATCTTCTGTTTTTTTTTAAATCTTTTTCAATTACAGTATGCATATACGGGCGAAAACTTTGCTTGGCAACGTTCGCCATTCTTTCGCCATCGTATCTTTTCACTTTCGCTGTTATCGGCCCTTCGATTGAGTTATTGAAAAAAAAAAAAAAAAAAAAAACAATGTAGCGATGTATCGTCGCAACTGGATAAAACGCGTCGCTCGTGGACGACTTTTATTTGACTCATTTTTCAATCATCGGTAATTGAAAAACCGTAACCCTCGTAGGAAGCCCTGCGAGCGATTTTGCAAAGTATGAATTATGGCAACGAAAAAATACAATAACAAACCAAAAAACGATGAAACGAAGATGCAATAAATAGCTTTATGGAACGAATAAATTGAACGTGTGTATTTCTTTTTTTTTTCATCACTCGTCCAGCCCTTTACGCTCTACGCAAAGACTCCGAGGATCGTGTTTGATTTCCCTTCGCCCGAGAGGAAGATTACTGTTCCGGGATACGGGTGATATAAAAAAAAAGGACTCTCAAGCAACGGCAATCTCGATATGGAAACGAAGTTCACGGCTGCAAAAATCACATCTGTGGAATTCCGAGAGAGTTTGTTCACAAAACGCGATGAAACGTCTTTTTCATGATGAAAATACCGCGTGATCTTGGGACGAAAAAAGCGCCGTTACGGTTCGAAGAAAATGACGGTTTTGGAAGCATGAATCGAGATACATCTTGTTTTATCTCAGTTGTAAATAATTGGCTTCGTTAAACGCAGGTCGCGACGCTCAATGTTATTGACTCTTGGAGGATGCGGCCAATTTCTTTTTCGTTCTGTTTCAGACTGGAGTTTCGTGATCAGTCTCTTCGATCCTTCCTAATCGCCAGGCGTTCGGGTCTCCTGCTGCTACGGAAACAGAAAAACAACCAGAGATCAATGCTTCAATTCTAGATGACAAAATGATTTATTCAGCATATGTATTCGTTATAAACTCGAAGGCATTCTTCGTTAACGATGATTTATTATTTGAATGGAAAGCAGCGTGAGCGAATTACGGAGATAGCCAAGTTTTTATTTTTATTGAAGTCATTATTCGGAAAATGATGCCCCACGCCGGTGGGTAGGGGGGGGGGGTTTATAGATTTTTTTACCCCCTGAACACGATGGTGAAAAGAAATCGCGGTCACGATCCCCACTTACCCCATAAAAAGTTATGGGTTTTTGAAGTTCGTTGAAATACCAACGCAGATAAACCAGTAATTTTTACCGGAGCAGGTGGCTAATGGATCGGAGATAATAGATTTTGTCGCCTGGAACACCATGGTGAAGAGAAATCGCAGCGGTCACCGCCCCATAAAAAGTTATGGGGTTTGTTTGGGTTTGTTTCAACTCGACCCAAACAAACCCAAACAAACTCACCTTCCTCCAGGGTGGCGGTCAGTTTCCGAATAATTACTTTAATCGCTTACAGGATAGCCCGGTTTTCGAAGGAAAACAACTCAAAGTGTTTTTAGGTCGAGTTTAGTGCGGAAGATCGAGTTCAATTACGAAAGTCGAGCAAACGTCGAATTCATGTTTTTTTTTTTTTAACGAAAAGCTGCAAATTTATGTCATCGATATAATTTGCGTTTCGAATAGCTCACAAGTGTATCTTCAAAAACCAACGTAAAGAATCAAATAACTTTGAGTTCCAACATTTTTCGAAATTTATGCGTGTATTTTCAGTTGGCAATGTTTGGCCAGCCAAACATTGCAAAACACAGTTTGAAATTCCGCGGAAAAAGAGAAAACCTCGACCGTACCCGATCAATGTTAAGAAGAGAAGATTTGGGTTAAAAGCAAGCGTCCAAAGGATGGATCAAAGTTATAAAGGAGTAGTCGACAAACGTGCTGCAAATTGAGAAAACACGTGCTATAAATCTTCGAAGCCGATTCGCGTTTCGATTTTTTAATTGTTAACGACTTCAGCTAGGAAAATCAGAAACAAGAATATCCAACCAAAAGCAGTTTTGGTTGGGTATTCAACCCAAACAAACCCAAACAAACCGAAAGAAGTTTTCATGTTGCGTTCTCTTAATGAACACCCGTTTCACATGCACTTTCGAAAACTAGTCCAGCATCGTTAAAAAACAAGAAAAAGAAGACAAAAATTCAAATCGCGATTTTCCCGGACGACGAGAAAAAAAAAAGTGGACAAAAGAAGTGGAGAAAACTGATGATGAGAATCGAACGGATGTAAACAATGGTTAAAACAAAAAAGACAAGAAAAAGCTTATTTCGTTCGAAAACGATAAATAGCGTTTGAAAAAAAAAAATTTATTCAACGTTCAAGTAAAAAAAACTTACCACAGTAATAGTATTTAATCCTAGGCAATCCTAGGCAAACAAAATTAAACATCATTACGCTACCTCAGAATAGAACGTTTGGACTACAAAAAAAAAAAAAAACACTAACGGTCACGTAACTGATATTTCGTATGAACGAATAAAATGGGTTATTTTTTTATCATAACTTCGCAGGACCCAATGATCTATCAAAGTAATTGATTCGACATTGTAATTGGGAAAGAAAACTGAAAATAAATCGAGCCCGAAATTAGCGTGGCTGCAAATTTATCGAACGAGTAGCGATTGAGCTTTGAAGTCTATCAATGAGAACTACACGAGTACGATTAACAAAAAGACAAAGCGGCTAAATGTACTGTGCCGATAAACATATCGTCGCTGTAGAATGAATACCTCGTATGTCAAAAAAGGTTTTTTTTTTAGTAACAATGTAATGAGAACTACGTATTTAAGGGCATGACGAACATGAACATAACCTCACAGATTTTCAAAATCCGTTTTCTCGGCGTCGATTAAGTTTACGGCGAAAAATCGAGCATCAGTCTTTGTAGAATTTATAGAGACAGAAATAGATGCTTGAATGTTATGATAAAAATGTTTCATCCTTGAGACATTGCGATTTTTAAATTCCGACTATCTCTCTCGCACTCGTGTGTCACGTGGCAGGTCTTCGACATGTCCTTAAGGGAATGACGAACACGCTGTGGGCCACCTCGAAATTTTAAAAGCCAATTTATCCCAAACCATTGAACCGATTGGGATGAAATTTCTTTTGTGTACTTAGGAGGCTTGCTCGAAGAAGAACATGCTCGGAATTTTCCGAAATTTTGAAAAAAATTGTGCAGTTTGTGGTTACCATGGGAGAAATTGCGAGCTACACT
>JAPYZJ010002006.1:0-23284 GCA_030522765.1 Ophioninae sp. B BG-2022a
CATCTTACCCACGTCGTCCTACGTGTGGTGTTTGATTTTTTGATTTTTCATTTGAATATCTTCAGTCCTCCGATCGATTTGATTTCATTGTATAACAAAACTTTAAGAATATACGCTTGGCTTCGAATTCATACGACGTCGAATAAATTAAATATTCATTATAAAAGAAAAATGTCATCTTGAGCACAAGTGCCCTAGGGAGGCGAGCCTTTGCGAGCTGCAGTCTGGAGAACCTTCAATAACGAAACAGAACCACTGTTAAGTACATTGTAAATGGAAAAATGCCATCCAATCTCAATAATTGAAGGAAATCTTTGCAATTAAATATTCATTATAAAATATAAAGTGTGTCATCTTGAGAACAACCCCTATACTTCTCCCTACTATCTTATTGGGACCTAATGGAACACTGGTACTTCCGAACGAATCCATTTTGAAATAGTGTTTAACATAAAGTTAGACCATAAAAAATTGGGAGCAAAATTGTTTTGCGAAATATTAATATTGAATAACCGATTATCACGAGCTGATAAAGGCAAGAAAGTGCCAGGTCGTCGAAGTATGGTATTTTTTATCACCGTGATAGATAACACCATAAGACGTCGAAAAGTTGCCCGGTTGGGTCAGGGGTTGCACTCGATTGACACGAGTGGAAGGAGCAGGGAAAGAGGGAGGGAGTAAAGGGGGTTTAAGGGGAAAAAAAAGAGTATGAGGATGCCTGGGGACAAAACGTAATCCCAACACGAAGATTTATGTCGCATCGTGCAACCCCATAAAATCTCGTCGCACAGTGTCCCGTAATAGTCCCGGGCGCTATTACCGCCCTGTCCACCCCTTTTTCGTCGCTCCATACGACACCCTTGTTTCTCCGTCCTATTCTTTCCCGCACTTCAATTTCACATTCTTCGTCGCTTCCGCTCTCCGATCCATCCCTCATTTTCCTCCCTCTCGCTTTTCCTCATCCCTCTGTACTCCCGTTTTTTTTCATTCCTCCCTCCCCAAATGGATAAAAGAATCCAATGAATCTCCTTTCAATGAATATTCTTTGGACT
Source organism: Ophioninae sp. B BG-2022a (assembly GCA_030522765.1). Classification (NCBI taxonomy): domain Eukaryota; kingdom Metazoa; phylum Arthropoda; class Insecta; order Hymenoptera; family Ichneumonidae; species Ophioninae sp. B BG-2022a. The sequence goes on from JAPYZJ010002006.1 coordinate 1,053, forward strand.
AAGCTGTATATTCAATGATCTTTGGGGATAAAACTAGCGTTTGATCGGCATCTTTCGAAGGAATATTTTTCAATTTAGGATTCAATCAGACCTGATTGGATCCTAATGATTGAGTGCTTATCAAACTTAGAAATTGAGGAGTATCGTGCCCATTGGAATCAGCCAAATGACCACTCACTCCTGGTGGCGAAAAATTGTACTATTCTTAGAAAAATAGAAATCATACGTAGGTGTATGACATAAGTCATACTTAATTACAATTACAAATTTCGATATCGACGAGAATTGAATTTGCAAAGTTTAAGGAGCAAAGGAAAAAAAAGTAAAAAGTTTGAAAGTTTATTTCCATATTTTTCCTTTTTCCAAAACAAAATCTTTTTGGAACTGCAAAAAAGATGACAGATTAGAGGCCTTGGATGAAATCAGTTAAGATTCCGAAAGTGAATTCAAGTTTTCAATTTTTATCATTTTTTTTAAATACATTCTTTTAAATAGATTTTGTTTAAAAATAAATGTATATTTTTATTTTTTTTTACTTTTAAATTTATTCAGTTGATTTAGTTTTATTTTTCTTTATCTTAGTTTATTTAAGTTTTTCTTTTCCGTATTTTTCGGATTATTCTTATTTGCCTAAAAAGTATTCTAGAGCAAATTAAATTCTGTCAATTAATCAATCCCAATAGGAAACCCAATAAGAAATATACACAACACCGAATCTTACTGATTATCAAATCAAATGGGATTACATTGGAATGCCAATGGAGATGCGTGACTTATAAAAAATCATAAAACATTTTTCGTAAATGCCTAGTGATTTCCTCGTTTTCCGATAAGTCCGCGGTTAACGACTGGCTTTGATCTCCAATGTCGTGTCTCTGGGGCTTCCCTCGGCGAATTAACGGCATGCGTAGGGGCCCCAGGAAAATCGATACGAATTTCAATAGAGAGAAGCTGGGAGAACGGGGCAGTGGGGGTGGGGGTAAGGGGATGAGCACGGATCACAGACAGGACGAACAAGGGTGGTGGAGGAAGAGAGAAACCACGATTCTACTGGCAATGTAATTTCTTATCTTCCTTGGGGTCGGCTAACTCGCTCTGAGCTGCTTTCTCCCTCGTCATGTCGGGTTGTACTCGCGACAATGAGACACTCCGAATACAATGGGATTCGAAATATCTCCCTTCTCCCTGTACGAATCTCGTATGTGCTCGTTGACGGCTTCTCGACCGTAAGTAAGTTCATTTACATCATTCGGGCATTCGCGGTACAAGTACTGGAATAACCATTTTTCTCAAAGCCACAAAGTCGTTCATTGCAGCTCGTTCACTCCATTATCAAATGGATCCATCAAATTTTATAATTTTTCAAAATCTTCTTGCTCTCTGTGTACAAATATCGATGATTTTGGAAATTAATTTCTTAATTAATTAATTTCTTTCGTATAAGAAATTAATTAATTTATTAAGAAATTAATTCTGAAAAATCATGAATTAATTTATTTTCGATTAATTATTTTATTATTATTTTAATAAATAATTAACTTTCTAATCATAAAGAAGAGAAGAAAATCAAAATTAAGCTAATCAGCTTCATTTTTATTTCTTATTTCATTGTAATAATAATAAAATTAATTTTAAAAAATGATTTATTTGTTTTTTTTTTTCATTTCCTTGATTGTTATAATTTTCTTCAGTTTTTCAAAATTGCCTTATTCTTCCATTTTCGTTTTCGATATAGCAGGGGCAGTTATGAATTATACAAAACGAAAAGTTCTCCAAATAACAAATGTAGGAATACATGACACTTGAAACCTCGAAATATATTTCTATTTTTTGTTGTTTTTAACTTTTAAAAATGGATAACAATTAATATTAATTATTGAATATACAATTTGAATTAAAAAATGAAGAGGTAGTTTAATAAGTAATTTCATAAATGCATATTTAATGGACATTGTTCCTCACATTTTTATGTAACTCGATGCCCTTTTAACGAAACTATTAACGGTACGCGCATGCTCCCAGCGTTTGGTAACTCTCAACAATGCTAAAGCCACACCCCTCGGCACGTATCCCATCTTTTACCAGTGCTCCTAGTAATTGATAGAAAATCGAGGCTTCGCTATATTGATTTCCCTTATTTCAATCAAGACCCACAAAACTTTATCTGCACCCAGTTTCGAGAAAACTTTTATTTTTCTAATGGCATTCGAATGATATGGAATATCCTGGACAATCCTAAATAATTGATTTTAGAATACTTATTCATATAATAATATTCCTACAGTAATATTTAATAAATAACTATTCTGTAAATTGTTATTTATAGAAGAATTAATTATTAATAAAATAATCATCATTTTTTACAATATATCAAAATTATCACATTTTCATATTTTCACCTCAATATCAATATAAATCGTTCTTTTTTTTCATAACCAATTCTTTTCCCCCTTTGAGATTCCAGATGGGGTCAAAGTTTGCATCATTAAAAAGCAACGATTTTTTTTCAAATGTTTTTTTTTTGTATTTCTTATCATAACGATGATAATAAAAAAAGAAAATTTGAAAAAAATCATCCTGAATGATGTTTGGGTGATATTCAGTACAATAAGAAATAAAGAAAAAAAGAATTTCCTTCACTTTAGCCATGATTCCAAATCTCAATAATAAAAATCCTAAACAAATAAAAAATCGACTTTTCAAATCGCTAAAAAAAAGCCATTTTCACGATGATAAATAATTTTCAAGCAGAATTTCCAACCAATTGTCGAAACTTTTCGAATGAATAGTGAAAGACAGAGAAAAATGTATTTTCACGTATTTCCATGGAGACTTTTGCTTTGATCGTGTTATTGAATTGACGGGCTATATCGTATGAATTCCAAGTCCGAGAACAAAGAGCCGTCCAATGAAACGTTGGAACGAATATTTCATATGATTTTCATAAGTTTATTATTCACACGAAGCACATAATGTCGAAAGAGAGTATCGATTGTAGAGGTCTCTTTTACGTACATACAGGAGTGTACCTACTACGAGTCGAGTATCGGGGAGGCCTTCCAGGCATCGAACTTGTGATTTACGGGACTTTCTATTCTCTTACGTGCAGCATGTTAGATTCTCGAGTGATATCGTGTCTCTCCATAACTCCTCCTCACCCTCACCTTTTTTTTTTTACTTTATCCGCGTATACGTGCATGTCATTTATCCGCGTATACGTTACATCGTGTAATCTCGTTTACCGTTTATTTACGAGCTCGGGCCCCCGATGCTCCCCCGTACTCGTAAAAGCTTCGTGTCGTCGTTACAGCGAAATAAGCGCACTTGAAACAAGAAAAAAGTTGAAAGAAAAATGTATCAAAAGTATGGGGAAAAGGACGGAATTGAAAAATGGATATTGATGTTTGCGTCAGGTTGATCCTGCGGGAGAGTGCTTCGATTTTTTTTTCCACCTGGAGATCCGAGTGCTCGTTGACGTATCGGAGAAAAAAAAGCACTTAGAAAAATAGTATCGATCTATGGGGGAACGAAAGAATTGAATAATGGAAATTTATGTCTGGGGCAATTTGATCCTCCGGAGGGAGAGTCCCATTTTTTTTTGCATTCTGAGACTCGTGTTTTATCAGCGAGAAAAGACAACTTCGTAATTGAAATTTTCAAGTTATGGGAAAAACGAAGGAATTGAAAAATGGAAATTGATGTTGGCGTCAGGTTGATCCTGCGGGAGAGTGCTTCGATTTTTTTTTCTCCATCTGGAGATCCGAGTGCTCGTTGACGTATCGGAGAAAAAAGAGCACTTAGAAAAATAGTATCGATCTATGGGGGAACGAAAGAATTGAATAATGGAAATTTATGTCTGTAGCAATTTGATCCTCCGGAGGGAGAGTCCCATTTTTTTTGCATTCTGAGACTCGTGTTTTATCAGAAAGAAAAGACAACTTCGTAATTGAAATTGTCAAGTTATGGGAAAAACGAAGGAATTGAAAAATGGAAATTGATGTCTGTGTTTATTTGATCCTTCAGAGGGAGAGTTTCATTTTTTTGCACCTTGAGATTCGAGTATAGACTTAACGACAAGAAAAGCTCTCTTTAAAATTGAAATTGTCAAGTAGTGAGGAAAACGAAGGAATTGAAAAATGGACATCGATGGGAAAGTTCTATTTTTTACATCTTGAGGTTCAAGTCTCATCAACAAGATAAGATCACTCCAAAATTGAAACTTTAAACTTATCGAGAAAACGATGAAATTGAAAAATGGAAATTGATATCTACGTCAATTCGAACCTCCGGAGGGAGATTTTTATTTTTTTACATCTTCAAGTTCGAGTCTTATCAGCAAGAAAATACGACTTAAAAATAAAAAAAGTCAATTTATGATAAACCTAAGGAATTGAAAAATGGAAATTGATGTTGGCATCAAGTAGATCCCACCCAGGGAGAGTTCCATTTTTTATATTTCGAAATTCGAGTCTTATCAGTAAGAAAATACCACTTCAAAATAAAAATTGTCAATTTATGAAAAAAACCAACGAATTGAAAAATACAAATTGATGTTTGCGTAAATTTGATCCTAGGGAGAGAGTTTTTCATTTGTTTTTTTTCACCTGAAAGTTCGAGTACAAACTGACTCATCGAATTTAAAAGAAATGATGGATTTTTCATAAAAGGTGGTAAAAGCCAAAGAGACGAAGTTCCATTTGAGTGAATCGAGTTGGACTTTTTTGGGGATCGTTTCTACGAGTCGTCGAGCATTAATCGACAGTATAGGGGGAGTGACGAATCGAACGAACGTACGGGATGGCTCGCATGAAAAATTCGCGATACACTGATGAATCTGGACAATGAATCGACGAAGTGTTTCAGTGAGGGGAGGGATGGCTGTTCATCAATTTAGGTGCACAACCTGTGCGTTTTAGAGCTCGACGTAGGATCGAATTTATAGGGAGAAGGGTAAGGAAAAGTCGAGTTTGTGTGCACTCTGCTCTCGGAGATATCGAATTATTACTAGTACGTCATATCCCATGAAAAGAGCACTCTCCCTCGCTCGATTTCGTTCTCGTATACTCGAAAAAAAAAAAAAAAAAAAACGAGGGATGAAAGATTCCGCCCTCACTTTTTCCTCCACTCCTGTGCAGTTTTCAAACCTACATATATATTTTCGTTCGTACACCCACGTGCATCGATGTGTGGAAAAACTCGTGTTTTTCTTCCAATCGAGGACATCGAAATATTACGAAAAAGGAAGAAAACGAGAAGGAAGGAAACGACGAGCTGGAATAGCGAATGCGAGAGCACGAATTGAAAACAATATTTCACTGAAATAAAATTCGCGTATGTATAAATATACTGGGTGTCCGAAAAAAATAAACGATGAAATTGTAAATTTTGATAAGGTGATGATAATTCAGAAAAATCAAATATGAACTCAGTAAAAGATGTAGTTTTTGAAATATTCGTATTTTTCTGAAAATCGTGAAAATACACAATTTAAAATCATATTTGACATACTTTTGCAAATTGGTATATTTTACTTTTGAGTTTTATCAAAAGATCGTGCTATCGATAATAACCAACAGTGGAACTGGCAACTGACAAATATCGATTTGAAAGAGTTAAAAATTATTGCTTTTCAACGTTTCGACGAAATTGGTCAGTTTTCAGTTGATCAATTGATTATCATCGATATCACGATCTCTTAGTAATATTTAGATCGAAAAATATCAGCATTTGTTATGAGTGAAATATCGTCTTATCTCAGAGATTTTAACAATTAATATTATATGAATATTAATTAATATTAAAATTAATTAATATAATGAAATAAATATTAATATAAATAAAAATTAATGTAAAAATTAGATATTAAAAAAAAACGTTTTAATATCTCCAATCACACTTTTACAAAATTTATTTCTTTTTATTTTGCATTATCACGATCTGATTTACAAGCTAAAAGCTAAAATTGTCTCGTTTGTTTTTTTGGACACCCGATATATTAAAAACATTATATTGGCAGCTCGCATAAAAATAACAAGGCTTCAAATTGATTTATCTCACGGGCACGTTATTCCTGTCACGATTCCTTTCAACTCAATTATTAATTCAATGGTTTATGTACGTACACAGAGCCACTATTGTGTACACAAGGGACTCAAGATGGAGTGCTCACGAGCAGAAGCAGTTTACGCCCCCGCAACTTCGTGTCTCCTTTCCTTGATGGGTCGAGCCATCTTTTTCCTTTTTTTTGTTTCACTTCCGAATCCTTCGTAGGCTATCCATGTGTTTGTACTTCGTGACTCGTTAGGCCCGAACAGGCTACGCCCTGATTTTCGTTCAATAATTTTCGTCATCAAGAAAAGATGACCCCGTATGAAAATACTTTGGACAATGTTGCTCTAACCATAAAAATGGAGACAAATGCCACTTTGGGGACAGTGGGACCATAGCATGGGATTTCAGATTTTTTATTATGTCTTCTGACTCTGACGTATTTGTCTCTTATTTCAGCATCAATATTGTTTACTTCCGGTATTATTAATCTCGTGTCACGTGATTTTCAAGATTCCATGGGGGTACCCATAAAACCTCATGGAATTTCGAAATTCACTTATTAATGTGGTTTTGTTAATTATTAATGTCGTGTCGCGTGATTTTCGAAATTCCATGGGGGTTTCTTGGGTACCCCCATGGAATTTTGAAAATCACGTGACACCACATTAAAATTCTGGAAGTAAGCAATATCGATGCTGAAACGAGAGACAAAGACGTTGGAGTCAAAGCACATAATAAAATATCTAAAATCCCATACCATAGCATGGGATTTCAAATATTTGTCCCACTGTCCCCAAAGTGGCGTTTGCCCCGATTTTTATGGCCTTGAAAACTCTTGAAAAAATAAAACAAATTCTCCAACCCTCATTGTAATTGCTCTTCAAGAATAAAAAAAAAATCTTTAAAAAATCTTTTTTCTATCCAAACGTAGGCAAAGCCTTAAATCGTCGATAAAGTAGGACCCGTGTTACCCTTTGAACCGAAATAATCGTTCGGTCGATTCTCAGATCGTAATTCTCGAAAAATAATATCTTTTTCAACTGGACTTCGTTTTGTCCAGTTTAATTGCAAAAATAAATAACTTTCTGCTTCATTTCCTCGAGAAAGAAACGTTATGAAATTTGATTAAACTATCAGCAATTCTTTTGTATATTTTTCTTCAATAAATAAGTTGTAAGACGAGGGCTTAGATACCCCCGATCGAAGGAGGTCAACGCAAGCATGGACGTTTTATCAGGGAGTGTAACTTGGCAATTTCGTCTGGTACGTCGGGAATTTTAAAGCGAAGTTATACTTTATGTAGCGCGATAATGGCCGCAATATATCATGGCTCGTAATACATATTAAAGGTATGCCACTATACTTGCAAAACTCCGCGTATATAGTTTTATAAATGTGCATATAAAACGTGTATATAGAGTACAAGTTTGTCTGGCGGTTGGCCAACTAGGTTGCCGTCTTCTCAGCCAATTCTTGGCTCTTCCATAGTCACGTGTGTTCTGCGCTCGGTATTAGCGAAAAATGAAAAGGGCTGATATTCTCCAAATTATTCACCTAAGGTATCCAGTCTCCAAACCAAAATAAGTTGCATTCGTTAAATTCGCTTCAAGAAATGTATCCTCGATTTTATTCGATTCCATCAAGAGCCTTGATACTTGATTATTATTTAATTATGCACTTTATTTGATCGTACCTATCTTGTTAAAAATTAATCATTAATAACAGAGTCATGTGGAACAAGTCTGCATACTTTTATTTCAGTATTTCGAAAATCCCAAATTTACTGTAGAATTAAAAAAAAATCCGAGTTGCTTATTTCAATAATTTATTAGTTAAGAATTTGAGAAAATAAATTTAAATTAAAATCAACACATAACAAAATGTGTATAATCAGTCCAATTTTTGTGTTCATTACTGGGTAAAAAAAAACTGGGTAAAGGTACGTTAAATAAATTCGAATCCGATTTCAGAAATCCAAAATTTACTTCGGAATTAAAAAAAATCGAGTTGTTTATTTAAATAATTTATTAGTTAACGAATGAAGAATATAAATTTAAATGAAAATCAATATATAATAAAATATGTATATTCAACCCAATTTTTGTGTGCCATATTTAAAAAAACTGGGTAAAAGTACACAACATAGAAAATAAAATTTCTCAAGCATCAAATTACTATCAGGCAAAATCTGACAACAACAACAAAAAAACCTAAATTCCCTTAAATTCCTACGTCCCCAAAAAAAGCCTAAAAAAATCATTGATAACTTTTCCCATGAAGGATCCAAGCATTGGATCATTGGATTTGATGATCAACCCCGACAGTTCATTTGGATCGATTCCTGATTGGATTTTGATTCCGAAGACCAATATATTCCAATTTCTACGCAAATGGTTCACGCAATCAGTGAGTTTTGCAGTCCAAAGGAATGATGACCAAGTCTGTAAAGAAAGCTAGAAATAAATCGGAAACACGTTTCTTCACGAAGGATTCAACCGTTGGGTCGTAGGATATGATAAACAGTTTCGGTTGGATAGCTCATTTGGGGAAGAAAAAAGAGGACCTAGAATCTTTGGTGGCGGTTGGATGGGCAATGTTTGGTGACGTTGTGGCTGCGAAGGGGGCTAGAGGGAATATGAGAAAAAAGCAGGTGGAGGTCGAGGCGCCGGATGAAAATGGCGTAACCGCACGGTGGTATGACAGACGGTTTTTCATTTGTTTTCCTTGGCTCTATATACGGCGATTCCACCTACAACTCCCTTCTATCCGACTATGACCATCTTTCTCTTTTTCTCTTTTTTTCTCTTTTTTTCTCTTTTTTTTCTTTTTTTTTCTCTTTCTCTCCATTCTCGCGTGGCATTCATCAGGGCTCCGCGAAGCAATATTCGCTAGGAGGCAAATACGATAAAGCAACGTTAGATGAAATCTCACGCCGGAGCTCTGAACCCGGTATACATAATGCTTGGAGACGTGCCTCCAGCACAGACTCTCTTCCACCCTTGTTTCTCTCCCTTTCACATCAGGGAGCAATCTCTTTGACAGGTTTCTTCGTTTTCATAAATCTGCCATTTTCCTTCCACATTCGTTTTGCATTATATTCGGGACACTGTAATCGTAATATTGCATGCCCATATTTGTGGGCATGATAGAGTCAAATATGCATATAGGAGACTCTTCAACCGTCAATAAAGAATCGATTTGAAATAGTTACGTTAAAGTAACGCAACTACAGGAAGAATATTCGAACTTGAGGATCCAACCATGGTTTACATGTTTGGGTTTGTTTGGGTTTAAAAATGAAACATGTTAGGTCCTATTACACCAGGCTTCTGATATAACCTCAAATAAACCTATAATACGTTTGGATATCGAGTATTATGGTAAATTAGGCTATGAGTACACACTTATTCAAAATTTTCTGTTCTGGTTCAAAATATTGTAAAAAAATTAAAATGAAGCCTGGTTCTGGTTCTGGTTCAAAATATTATAAAAAAATAAAAATGAAAATATTTAAATTTAAATTTAATGAAAAAATAAAAATGAAAGATAGGAAATGAAAATAGGCATTTATTACGTTTACAATTTAAACATTTATCACAGTGTACCATAAAAAACAACAAAATTACGTAATATCTCTCAAAATAACGAAAATAATCAGAAATGGGAATTGCGTACCTACTCTTGCAAGTACTGTTGGATAAGAGTTTTTGAAAACGTCACAGTTTACTTCGTTTTTACAAAACAATTGCATTTTCGTCTCAAAAATACTTTCCAAATGGTAAAAATATGAAAAATGTTGAGTTTTAAAAGTCTCTGAACTTACGCAATTTTTGGGTTTTCTGCCGGATTTGATTATTTTTTCGCACAGTTTTGTGCTTCAAAAAACTTCGTAGATTTTGATGATGCGAACTCCTAGACCACTTTACCCTTTGTAAATTGCATTTTGTCGAATAGGATTCCTCGCAAAACCAGTTTTCGTCAGGCGTCTCTTATCCCTCCAGCCCTTTTACAAAAATAGGGAATCAGCAGGCGTTTGTAGCTTCATCACTCGGTCTTTCATTCCTCTGGGATTTAAAAGCCCATTGTTTTGCTTTGGAAATGGAATTTACTCTCAGCGATCGTTGATGTTGTGACAGATCCGGATATGGACCGGTTTACCGATATAGTAAAGCTGTCAGTGGATCAAGAGTTCGTTATTTCGAGCTGTCATCAAGGCACGCCTGGGGTGAACACTTTGAATTTCTGAATGAGGACGTCTAGTGGTCTCATTCAAGAGAACCGTTTCTTTATTCAATATCCGGTAGAATCTTGATGGAATATCCATCGGAGTTTTCGTTACCCACAGTCGGTAATGCTACTTTGACAAAACTCTCGTGGGCGTCTTAACGAAAAGGAAGTGCCAAGTCTTTTCATGAATCGAATCGTCTATTTTCCTTTGAATGTTGTACAATAGAGCGTTACAGAATCCAAACGATTCACCATTAAACTCGAACAATGCCTCAATTATTCTTGCTAATTACCCTCCAGCAGAGCTTCTATACTGCGTTACTCTCTAATTGGATTTCCTACCTGGCACACTCGTTCCATACCTGAATTCTTTCTCTCTCTCTCTCTCTTTCTCTCTCTTTCGCTTCATCTCTCGGTCTCTCTTTACGTCTACGTCAAAAGACACCACTTTACAATTACTACGTAACTACAAAGATCCTGCGATTCAATCTTTCTCCTCTCGCACCCACGAGGAACTTGTCGCTAATCTCACTGACGAAAAAAAAAAAAACAAGAATGAACAATAATCGTGATCTCTTCCATTTCTCGCGGTGTTCTCACGCCCGTCTTGTTTCCAACGTTGCGCAATGGCAGGGAACTCTCGAAATGCAACTACGTTCCTTCCTTGATCGATCTTTGGAAAACGGTTTCTGCTAATACGTTTTATTTGATTTTTCTAAATACATTATCTGGCATTGAAGATGAAATGTATTCGTTGAACTTCTAGTTATTGAACAGGGTTTAAATTTGCATTTTTGGAGTCCAATACGAATTTTTTTTGTTTAATTTATATCTTCTTTTTTTGTTTCAGATCATTGAAATTTTTTTATTTTTTTTTTGTTAAATTTTTATATTCTTTTTTTGTTTCAAATCATGAAAATTTTTTAATATATTTAATTCAATTTGTTTCAATACACATTAAAATAAACCCATGATAAATCAATGTCTAATATGCAATTAATTCAACAATTTTTAAAAATTTTAATATAATTGATTTTCTAAATTCCCCTACTATGTAAAATCATATTTTCAAACTTCTTTTCGATCACTGAAAAAGAATCCAAAAAATACTCTCGTATTTTCAGTATTTCGAGTTTGCCACTAAAAATTTGTAAAACTGAAAAAAAGTCATTTTCATCGCACCCCAACGACGTTTTCCATATACTAGTTTTCCAATTACTATTTTTCCTTATCAATTCGTATTAACGAATACATTCTCTCAGTAATTAAAAATAAAAAATTGATTTGCTCCGTCGTCACAAAATATGGGAGAATTTCCGTAGCTTCTGGGCAGGTATCAAGATTGTCTGGGAATCACAATAAACATTAACTCGCATATTTAACACGAGTAGTATCTCTTGGCTGTTTTGCCTCATTGAGTGTATTCTTCTCTTCCTTTTTTCTCCTTCTTTTTCCCTCTTTAGTTTTTATGCATTCTCGACTGTTGGATGGAAGAATAAATACACGTGTACGAAGAAATAGCATTGGCTCGTAAGGCAATGCCTCAGGAGGTTTTGCTATTGTTCGTGAGGAAGAGTGTGAGAGGGGAGGGGGAGTTCTCAATAGATATCGAAAATCGTTTGGCAATAGGTCGTGTTCGGTTTTACAGCCTCATAAATAGCGTGTTATCGGTGTTATTTAATGGCTGACTGGTAATCCTTAAGAGGTAACAGTTTGTGTTGGTACGTTTGAACCCAACGAGATTCTATCCTCCCAAATACCCTATAAACGTGTACCATTATAACCTCAAAAGCGTATGCCTATTCCCTTCGCATTAGCGTTCGTCGCGTCGAATCGTAGAATGCGAAACGACGCCTGAAATAACGGGTGGGACGAGGGCAATTAGGCGTCGACCAGAATCGATGCTTCCTGACGTGATTGCCATTCGTGAAAAAAAAAAAACGAGAATCAGAAAACATTACCCGAGTACGAAACGAAGAGGGAAATCGTCGAGGTACGTATTTAGAGAGTCCTTTCGTGTGCAAACTGGAGATCTCGATTGGTGGGGGCAGGGTTACACAGAAAGAGAAGGTTTCTACCAATGCAGATCTAGTTTCGTGAAATCCGTGAAAGTGTACGAATCTACAGGTGAAACTCCATTTATTTCATCCTCCAATCATTTCGTTTTCGCTCTAATCGAATCGTGACAATTTCTTTGTTTTTTTTTTCGGTTTACAAAATTTATGATTTCGAGTTTTTTGTTTTTCGTGAGAATTAAATGGCGGTGGATTTATCTGCTTTTGAGATTAAAGTGTCTCATTTTTTGGAAGAGAATTTTGAGTAAGTCAATACACGAGGCTTGTTTAAATTCAAACATGTCAGATGTATAGGGACTTTTCAAATTTCTCAATAAAAAATGTAGGGACTTTTCAAATTTCTCAAAAAAATGTAGGGACTTTTCAAATTTCTCAGAAAAATGTAGAGACTTTTCAGATTTCTCAATAAAAAATATAGAGACTTTTCAAATTTCTCAATAAAAAATATAGGGACTTTTCAAATTCCTCAATAAAAAATATAGGGACTTTTCAAATTTCTCAATAAAAAATATAGGGACTTTTCAAATTTCTCAATAAAAAATATTGGGACCTTTCAAATTTCTCAATAAAAAATATTGGGACCTTTCAAATTTCTCAATAAAATATAGGGATTTTTCAAATTTCTCAATAAAAAATATAGGGACTTTTTAAATTTCTCAATTAAAAATATAGGGACTTTTCAAATTTCTCAATAAAAAATATAGGGACTTTTCAAATTCCTCAATAAAAAATATAGGGACTTCTCAAATTTCTCAATAAAAATTATAGAGACTTTTCAAATTTCTCAATAAAAAATATAGCGACTTTTCAAATTTTGCGGGTAACCTACATTCGATTTTCGATTTTTCGTTTTATCACGTTGGTACACGTATCCCGAACATACGTTGACGTTATCATTTTTTTATTTACAATATCGAATTCTCGGAGGCCAATTCACACAATTCGCTAATCAAAGCGGTCACCCATCCGACTATTCAAGCCAGCACCAATAATAAGAGTATCGATTGTTAAAAATTGATTTATCAATGATCGCCTTCGTCGTTTCGGGTCCTCTTAATAATCAAGGTCTCTACTGTAACTCCACTAGTTTGCTCGTGATCGCGATGTTGTTCGTATCGAAGCCCCGGGACGGGATCTCCCCCGCTTTGGATATAGATATACGGAGGACGGGTATTGTTTATTCGCCAGAACGATTTGAAATCGCGCGCATTAACCTACTTATCGCGTTCCGTCGAGACTATAACCGTGGGCTCGCGTAACGCTACCACATCGCGCTATACTTCTTCCATTTTATTCGATATATTACTTTTTCATTGTGCTGCACGGAAAATTGTGCACTCTTATCGCCCGAGGGAAACTGACAATTTACGAAAGACTACGTAACTCTATTATGTATCTTACGTCAAATGTACGAGCCACATGTATTTATATTGCCGTTGGATTATTTTTAGCATTTTCTACATTGTATTATTATTTTTATTTTTATTATTATTATTATTATTATTATCTTATTCTTTTTAATATATTATTATTTTTAGTTATTTTTTATTTATAATAACTATCATTTTATTATTTAAGAAATAATAACAATAGAATTATAATAGAAAATGTAAAATTAATTAATAGAAAATAACGAAATTTTGTAGTTGTTTGTTCGTTCAAAATGATAATTGGTTGCAGTGACTCATTTTTATTTGTAGTTGCAGCGTTTTCACTTTCGAAAAAAAATCAACTTCGAAGCCTTAAAAAGCCTAGTTTTTTTGGTTCCAATAAAAATTGATCCAAAATGGATGGATATTTTTATAAGGAGTTTTTTTTTCCTATGACTGAAAATGTTTAAAAAATCTATTATTTGAACGTGAAAAGTTAGAGTTTGTTTTAATTGGATTAAAGGTTTTTCGATTTGAACTCCAGTAATTCGTTGACAGTTTTGTCATTTATTTATTAATTCTTATCGTTTTTGTTGTAATTTTTAAGTGGATGTAAATTTTAATAAATCCTATTGTTTTTCAGCGACCCACCGGGACATGGACGAGGCATCCGGTGAGTAATTCGTTCCTATCGCGACGATATCAACTTTCCTCATTGTTAGGAGATAAACGAGTGACGATTTATTCCAACCGATAATTAATAACGTCGAGGAGGGATCCTCTTTCGATCTCGATTTACAAACGTAAATTTTTTGGCACAGAAATTTTTTGATATCGTTTTAATTGACCGAAGAAGAAAAATTTTGACTTTTTCGAAGGTTCGCCGATCGCGTTCTATCTTCAGTCATGATCCTGATTTTTAGATTCATACATTTTTCACATTCCTGTCTTCATTCCTTTGCCAACTCTTTTCATCCCGTTTGTCTTTCCCCCAAAACCAGAAATCACAGCTTTAACCCAAACGCGCACACTTCGAGATAAAAACGAAAAAAAAAAAAAATGGAAAGAGGAAGACCAAAGAGGGAGACCGCGGTCACTTTAATGGAATCAGATTAAAGCGGTCGGCTGTGCGGTGAAGCGCAGGATCGCCAAGAACAGAACTCGAGGGTCGACCCGATTCTGCTTCTGCATTTGTAAATTCCCTTGTTCCCTCTTCCATCTACCTTTTTTCTTCTCTACGAATCCACCACGATCTACCAACCTCTATATTAGGCTGATTAAAAAATAAACTTTTTTTCGAAGTTTTTAATTCAATAGTTAAAGTGAAATTAAATAAACATTTAACCACGTGGTAACAATTGCTGAATAAGGGATTTTGAAAAAAGGACCAGTCTGAATGACTGTAGTCATTCAGCCTATGAATGTGGGTTAGAGTGTTCGAAAAAAACTTTTTTTTAAGCCCATTATTCAGTAGTTACAATTAGGTGAAATTCTTAAATAAATCTCTGTGAATGAAAGTCTTTTACTTTGTTGTAACTAATAAATGTGGGACGGAAAAAAGTAGATTTCTTTTTTATTGGATGCATTTTAAAAAATGAGTTTTAAATGGATTATTTTAAGTAATTTTTTTTTAATGAATTTAAAAAAAATTCTTTTTAAATTTATTTAATAAATCAAATATTTATTTTCAAAGACACTGAATTTTTTTATTAAGCAATTAAATCAACTTTTTCAAAAGTCAACTTTGTAAATTAAAAATGTGCAAATTAACTTTGTGAAGTAAAAATGTATTTTTAAAAGTCTCTTATACAGTAGTTAGAAAGAACCGAAAGTCTTATTATTTCATCTGAATTCACTTGTTACTGAATCAGGAACTTCAGCGAAACAAAAATTTATTTCATATTAACGAAAGAAATTTTTCGATTATTTCATATTATTTTACAGTTTATAATTCATAGATTATAATATTATGATAATATAATAAACATATTAACACATCAATAATCAATAAACTATAAACTACAATATTTTTAATTCACATTTTATAACATTATAATAATATAAAAAATATATATTAATATATAAATAATTCTCTAAACTATAAACTATAAAGTATGCTATTTATAATGAATATTTTCCACAATTATAATAATCCAAAAATATAATAAATATATTATTCTATATTTTTAAATATATACAATATCGTTATTTAATTTTAATCGAGTCACCATGACATTTAACATTGTGGATTGTGTGCGAGAGTACGAATAGTCCTGTTCGCTAATAAATCATCCATCTCCCTATCCATCTCTTTCTACCTCACGATCCAACCGGGTGTAAGGAAGCGACGGAGAGAAAACGAAAGGAAATGTGATGCCGGTCGTACACGAGGACCGGGATGTTGCTCGTGGCGTTCGTGCTGGTTTCTCCGCTTTGCTCGGGCTCGCTGAACAACCCTGGCTAACACCCCGAGCGACACAGGGTTCCCACTTGTTGCTTGCTACTTGTCTTCGTGTTACGAGCGTCCGACTAACCTTTTCCAACGAACCCCATCTATATTTATATACACGCGTGTGACTTTTCGCGCTTATCCTTTTTCTCATTTATTTTCTCTTAGGGTTTGTGACGTTCGTTTGTAAAGTTCTTTTTCCCTTCAAAATTTGTTGCTTCCTCGAGATATTTTTGGGCTTGCAAAAATATTGCGGAATCTCTAGACCGGAAGTGAATAAAGTTTGGACTGGAAACATAATATTGATGGGGTAATGAATTATTGATTTTTATTAGGCTTCAAGTTTTTGTCTTTTTAATGCAACGACAGTTCTTTGGATCAAAAATTCACGAACTTTTGGAATTTTTTTTTCAAGACCGGAAGTTAATAAAGTTTGGACTGGAAACATAATATTGATGGGGTAATGAATTATTGATTTTTATTGGGCTTCAAGTTTTTGTCTTTTTAATGCAACGATAGTTCTTTGGATCAAAAATTCACGAACTTTTGGAATTTTTTTTATGTCAAATGAATACTTTTGAAAATGGATTTCAACATATTTTCTTAAGCTTGCATCAGACTTTTTTTTCAGACGACTTTTTTCAAACTATTTCAGACTATTTTTTCAGATTATTTCACATTTTTTTAGACTATTTTTTATTCTTGCATCTGTGGAACATAAATACGATTTTTTAATAATTAAATATACACAAAATGGCCACTCCAAGTTCCGTAAAAAATTCCGGTTTAATGACAATAATAATTAACAGGAAAAAAAGGGGGGGACTTCTTAATTTAAAAGATAGGAAAAAGATTTGGAAATGCCGAAAACAGAAATGTGTCGCTTGATTGGATAACGCGTCGAGCACTGTTTCATCGATGACATCGGTGATGCATAATTGGAAAATCATTTTACACCAGTCGATGAGCCAGAAGAGCACGGTGTACCAAAGCGTGTGCATTCTCCCTGGGGCCTGTGCTCACACCTGCGTCTCGATCCTCGTGGTGAAATTCAATAGTCCTCGAACAAAAGACTGACTGAATCTCTCCCACTGGCTCTTACGTGCCTGTGAGCATATGTGTATATACAGGGTGGCCGGTAACTCGATATTTTTTCCCTGAAAAGGGTATTCTACAGGTCAATTCAATTAAATTAAGGCTCATCACCTTCTGGTCAAAATTAGATTTACTGAAGTCTGGTTTAACGCAAATTCTATTTTTTTGGCATATTCTCAGGTTTTTTGTGAAAAACGAATAATTAGAAAAAATTACTCCACTTTGCATATCCATTTAATACTTTTACGAAAGCTGTCAGATGATTTGTGACATTTTAAAAAATTCAGGTTTTTCGAAAGCTGATGAATGATTCATGACATTTTTGGAAAAAATCAAGTTTTCCGAAAACTTAATATTAAACGTCAAAATTAATTTGTCACTTTTCAGAAATAAAACCAAATGAAATAATAAAATTAAAATTAAATATGCACAATAAAAAATTTTTTTAAATTACTTGTGTTTGGTTACGAAAATTAAAAATGTCTCAAAATCGTAAAACGATCGTGACCTAATTGTAACCCTTACTTGATGGAGCTTAATTTAAACCCAAACAAACTCAAACGACCTTTAGAATAATTCATTTTCAAGAATACGTAGAATTTCCGGTCACCCTATGTATATATGTCCATATGTGCACGTACGTGTATGAAATTGTGTCATTTCGTGTCACTGGTGAACCGTCGAACTTTCCCACCGGGTACGCCTCGAGAGGTCAGCTACAGTGAGGCTTTCTACAAATATTTGAACGTCAGTAATTTGACTTTTACAAAACGGCTCCACTTTTATTTCCGGTTGGTCATGGGTCACTTAGTTTCGCTCTCGTCGAGAGTTCCGATGTGCGGATTGGCTTAGATAATTTTTTTTTTTTGTTTCACCCGATGACAAAAAACGATCAAATTTTCTTCGATTATTATTTCTTCGCGAATAAATTTCGACTTTGCGAACGGGTCGATTGCTGAAAAGCGAAAGTTCATGACTCACGACACTCGATATGGGAAACTATTTCGTATGTGGGTCATTCGAAATCGGTGAATTATGTTCATACGCTACTTTTTTTTTCTCTTTGAGGCTCTTTTCATTGTTCGACGTGGCTCGGAGGATATTCAAAGTTGAATCGAATTGAATATCGAACTGGAAAGAAAGGCCTCTCAGCAATGACGTTAACGTTTGCAGCTTTAAAAAGCAAAAAAAAAATTTTTTTTTTCAAACTGCTCAAATTTATTTTGTCTAATTTTATTATACAAAGAATTCTGAATTAATTAAACGTTTTTTTACCAGAAATTTCCAAGCATAATTCAAAGAGCAAAATTAAAGAATTTGTTTAAATAAAAAGGCTAATAATAAAAGTGAAGAAACGGAAAATTAATGTAAAATCATTATATATATCAGTGTATTTCAATTGTAATCCACACATTCATAATTAAAGTTTATTTTTTGTAGATTTTTTCAAAAATCTGTTTACCAATATCCGGAACTTTGATAAGATAAATTTTTGATGATGGTTCTCCTGAATAAAGACTTATGCAGACAATAAAAAATATATTAAAAATATCCCAATATTTTTCTGAATATCCCAATGTTCATTTATGACAATCGATATTGAGGAAAATAAATACCGCACTAGTTTTCCCGTAGTGATAAATAAAAATTTCCCATATTTGTTTGAAAAATAAAAGTTAACGAATAATATTGTTGTTTGGACGTGAAATTTATCGAGGAAGAAAACATTTTCGTAAGTCAGGGATATCAAGATAAATTAATGGCTCCGAAGCTTGTAAAGAATTTATTTCCTCAATTAGAACGAAACGACAATTAAAATTAAGTGAATTGAAACATAACGATTTTTGAAAAATTCATTTCGCTCAAAAAGTTTTTTAGCTACCAGAAATTTTCTAGTTTCCTACCGGAGAACATTTTTTGTGGCAAAACCGGCTACTTATTTTAGGTCACAGACCAATTTACACGATACCTCGTGTGTGGTGTAAACTTTATGCGTGTACGTGAGTGCTGGAAATATGGCTTCTTGCCACGCCTCTGTGTACACTGATGATTCGACGTGTTTAATTTCGTTCCCTCCTCCTCTCCTCTCGTGCCTTCCTTTTTTTTTCAAATAGTCATAATGATAAGTCTCATATATTCGAGACACGTTTACGACGTTTTATTTCGAGTACAAAAAGTGAGGAACGAAAAGAAAAAAAGAGAAAGAAAAAAAAAGAAAAAAAACGGTGTCGCCCACGTCATAAAAAAAGTATTGGTGAATAGTTATATTTTTGATATATTTAAGCAGAATTTAATATTCTGTAAAACTCTCTCACCAATTCTCAGTCTCGAAACTTTTTTTTCTGCTCGATATAAAAAATAAAGGAATTATGTGTCCTATTTATAACTCGAATTTCTCTCTCTGTCTCTCTTTTTTTTTTTTTATTATCGAGCATACATATGTTTCGCCATACTTTTGGCTTCGATGCCTTTTTAATATCAAATTCATTACCTTTCAAATATCTGAGACAATGTATTCATTGTCGACCGGGCAAATTGTGTTCCGTGGCGTGATCTTTCTTTGTTCGTTACCACGAACAATGGAACGTAATGAGAACGTGATACGAGCGCTATTCGTGAGAGCGTAAAAAAAAAACTTTTCGTATTCGGATATACTCTGAATAGCGATAATTATTGTCGGCGAAAAATTGCATTGTCGAACGAGAGTAATCAAACGCATTTTACGTAACATTGAGACCGAATATTCACCTGTAATTGAAGTCATTTCGTTTCATTATTCGGCTAATGAAACCGGAAAAGAGTAGCGATTATTTCAATGGATTTCAATTATCCTTTTCAAGACTTCATTTTTTATCGTGCCTTCATTATTTTGACACGATTTTTTCGAATAATTTTATTTTCGATATATCAAAAACAACATTTTTGAAAATATATTAAAAAAGTGATCATAAAATTTAGCTGGCTACGAAAACACATGACGATATGGTAATGAACTTTTCATCGTTGAAATGCAGCGAAAATATGTTTTTTTTTGTTCGAGTTACTATTTTTTGATAAATTTCGATTTATTTGACTCCAAAATTTATTGAAATATTTTTGACAAAGTATCCAAAATTAAAGCACCCAAAATGTGGGAAAAAATAATTTAGAGCATGATAAAATATAGAAATAAATAAAAAAAAACAGGACATAAAAAACGATTTTAGTAAATGAATAATAAATAAAATAAAGAAATAAAAAGATGAAGACTATTTTTCGTTTCGTTCCAACAATACAGACTGGAACGTCAAATGATTATCTTATTCTCGAAACCCCAACGAGAAAGAAGTTCCACTTGTACAAATTTCATTGCAGCTGGAACAACAAAGCTGATCTACAATCGTTCGACCACGAAATATTCCAAAAACTGCCATCGAACGACAAACCTCGAAAAAGCTATGAATCAATATTCCGTCATGTTCGTTATACCGAGTAAAACCGAGCTCCCCAAAAACTTCGAGTAAACTTAACCGGAGATCAAAAGTTTCGATTCCTCAATTCGACAAATGAAATAACCTAGATCCGTTTCCAGCATGAACGCGAATGACCAGTTTGTTTCCCGACGAAAGTAATCCAATCAAGATGCACCAACGGTGTTCCAACAGATCCAAAGTGCACCCTATCCTTGTGCTCTTCCTCAAATCCAATCAGCCCCACTCTTCCATTTTCCCAGACTCAAAAAAAAAAAAAGTTCGAAAATAGCTGGGTCGAGGAGAGTGGATAAGCGGAAAAACTGGCACCCTGTTCTTAGTGGCTCGGACATTGGCTTATGCAAAGTGGTTTTGGAGAGGGATGGCAGACTCTCTTGGGATGCTGTATGAACGAGGAAAGGGAAAAGGAACGAGAAGTAGGAAAGTCAGGGGTGGGGGTTGAAAGTTGATGAAGGAGGGGGTGCAAAAACGAGAAACGGGGGTTCTCATATAGCCTCCCACATATCCATCCGAATATCCCTTCAGGTATGTGTATATATGTTTGTGTGTAACTATACAGGTACGCTTTACGTTCGTACATCAATCCTGACGGGATGATTTACGGGTCGGCCATCAATTCCAGAATAACTCGGTAATAACTCCGCTAAAATATTGCCTGCCGCCGCCGACGCGGCCGTGCACTTTCCCCCTGCCCCTCTCGCAGACCCTGATCACCCTCCTTGCACCGTCTTCCTTGTGCCCCCTATTTGACGCCCCCTCGGGCCATAACCACCCTCGCAACCCTTCAAAACTACCCCTGGCTTCCACAACCAGAGTGATTTCCAGGGAGCCAGCAGAGGGCGCTAGGACCACGGGGACTTCCGAAATATGATCAGATTGAAACCCAGACCGAGCACGTAAACTCTGAATCCGGTATCAGGCCTGAGCTGTGGGGAACGAAAAAAAAGGTGAAAAAGTGCTGGTCGTCAAGCTATTAGAATCTAGTCGATACTGGATTGGATTAGACATTGTGAGCTGTCGCATTGGGATCTTTCGATCTTGTTGGATGAAAGGATGTTTTGTAAATTTTTTATCTATTTTTAGGCTGCTTGGGGTTTTTAAACTAATTTTTTTGTGCGAGACTGTGTCGCACGAGGGCACAGGGAAACTGCGGAGAGGCAGAATAGATGGACCCCCCCATTTTTTTTTCTGTTGTACAAATGTTTTACTCGATTATGTGCAGCTAGATCTGGGGAGTAGAAATCTTCCGATGACTGGTTGATGCGCCAGCCCGTGCACGCACGGTCACCGCTCCGAGTAACGACACTCGAATAGAACTAGGATAGAAAGGGGCACAGTAAACAGTGGGGTAAGTTGGACAATCGGGATATCTGGAGAACTGGGAGTACTGAAGGTCTGTGCATCAAATGGCGGAAAGAGAGATACGGGGGATGGAAACACATCGCGTCATTGTCCGTTGCCATCCGGCGCAAGAGACGGTTACACGGGACGTTTC
>JAPYZJ010002007.1:0-37513 GCA_030522765.1 Ophioninae sp. B BG-2022a
ATGATTTTTCGATTTTTGGCAGAATTTCAAAGTTGGACCATCGATTTTTGCCAATTTTTCCATACATACCCCTTTGCCTCTTTTTTTACGATTTTTCAACTGGACATTCCGGGAAAACTATAAGAGCTATCGATCTGATTCCAACGCCATTATTTAAGTCAGGCAAAAACCTTTTCCAAACCCACCAAATAAATCTCCGTAGCTAATAAGAAGCTCACCCTACAACCTTTTGAAATTTCGTGATTTTCGCGATTCCGGAAAAGTGGCCAGGAAAGTCAAAAAATATTTTTTTCCGTTTTTAAACTCTTAAAAGGGTCTATTAAATCAGAAATTTTCTGCTGATTACGAATATGCCCGAAATTTTGCCGAAAGTGCAAAATTAGACTGGAAAAATGCGAAAAACCTTTCTAGAATATTTTTTCGACATTTTTCAAGGCTTTCAACAATTCAGGCGTTGATCCGGGAACCATACATGCCTGTATCAATCGACTCAGAATTTCCAACTCCTCATTTCACGAATGGCATTCTTACGTGGGACACCCTGTAGAATCATTCCATGATGAATCACCCTGTAGATCCCTCTACGCGTGTACGTTTCGTGTGCTATCTCGATATACATACGACACACAAACCTTGAAATTTCACAAGCACCAGTGAACCCTTCCTAGCACACTCGTCCACAAGACAATACACGTTCACTTTGTATACGTCGATAAACCAACACTGACTTCCCCTAATCCAGTTTACTCAGGAGCACTATAGGGTGAAACCCTAGACGGTTAATCCCGTATTCCATTTAAACACTTTAGTGTATTAGCTCGTGCGAGGATAGCGCATAACTGTTCTACCATTGATGGAATACCGAGGTGGTTTTTGGTACGAGTGTCGACGAAATCGTACTCCGAGGGGTCGTCGTGTTGGCTTCAAATACATATGGCAACGTTTGGAACAACGGACCGATGTCAATTTTAGACGAAAATGGTCTTTTCTTTAATATTTCACTTTAACAGTATCTCCTTAACACCGTTAATTTGTTAACTCAATTCAGACTCGATAACACTGAAAAAATGATTATTTTCATGGTCAAGATAAAATTGATAAAAAAATTCGTAAAATTTGTCAATTCGAAATGTCTTAAAAAAATTTTTATATTTGAATTTGAATTAATAAAAATTATTCCTTGGTACCTGAAAAGGTACTTTCTTCACTTATTTTTGATAAAGATAAAAAACCTCATTGGGTATTCAATGCTTCCTGTGGGATTCGTTCTAACGAAAATGACATCAGCAACACAGTCCACACGATTTTTAGTTAAATGTCACTCGATAAGCAAGATTGATAAACATAATTAATTTTTAATCAGTTAATTTGTAATTACTCAATAATGACTCGATGACACTGAAAAATGATTATTTTCATGGCCAAGATAAAAATGATTAAAAAACTCGTAAAATTTGTCAATTCGATAATCTTTAAAAAATATATATTTGAATTTGAATTAGTGAACATTATTCCTTGGTACGTGAAAATATACTTTCTTCACTTATTCTTGATAACGATTTATCTTTATCAAGTCCTCATCAAATTTTATCAAGTCCTCAAAACTTTATCAAGTCCTTTATCAAATACCTCATTGGGTATTCAATGATTCCTGTGGGATTCATTCTAACGAAAACGACATCAGCAACACAGTCCACACGATTTTTAGTTAAATGTCACTTGATAAGCAAGATTGCAAAGACTTCAGCCATTTGATCCAGTTATAGGGAGTTTCGTCGAGTAAAAATCCCTAGGCATGTTTACCACACACGATCACTCGGGTCATCAGAGGCTGTGTAGTGTCACATTGTTTCGTGGTATCAGAAATCCTAAGGTTTTTTTTAATCGAAAAAAACGTTTGGGAAAACGAAAAGTGGATGAAAAGTTTGGATGCTCGTGGGTGGTTGGCGCGTGTCGCGTAGTCGTCGCGATACAACTAAACTCGGGTGCCCGCGTTGGGTCACGTTGCCGCTTGCACTCGTAAATTAGTGTGCGTGAATAGAAATATGTCTGTGTCCACATATGTGTGTTTGTGGGATACGTATGCAGCGAAGAAAAGAGAATCGTCAGTGGGCAGGGCTCGTGCCGAGGTTGGAACGGAAACGGTGCGGTCCGGCGGACCGGAAACCAGGACCGGAAACGTCACGAGTCAACGGCTGGCCCTGATTGCGGTACGCTTAAACTCGGTCAGATAAAACCACGTTCCAGTACTGCTTTTATGCCCAAGTCTCTGATAGAGGCCACATTCCCGCTGCTCTTGTCGCCTCTCGAGATTACCGACTCAACGGTACGTGGCCTAGCGTTCCGATGCCTTTACCAAACCGTGTGAACACTTGTTTCCTACCTTAATAATTACTTCAACGAGCTTGCGAGCATGGAGGTCTTCAGCTTTAGCGATTTTAACAGCGAAATCTCACCGATGATCGATGCGAGCATAATCATCATTGGTAGGAACCGTCATGAGGCTAATGATCATTTGAGGTTATCATTACGAGGATGATTATCGACTATGAATTTACCCTCAGCCTGATCAAGAATGACATCGTAGGAAAATCAACCAATCTGCCAAATCTGGACTAACAATTAGCTCGTAATCTAAAATAGACAAACTTCCAAAGTTGAATAAATCAAATTCTTCCATCGTTCGTCCTACTTTGTCCTTGAAACCTATCGGCTACGTTTCTACTTACGAAGTCAAGAATGACATCGTAGGAAAATCAACCAATCTTCCAAATCTGGGCTAACAATTATCTCCTCATCTAGAATAGACAAAATTCCAAAAATGAATAAATAAAATTCTTCCATCGTTCGTCCTACTTTATCCTTGAAACCTATCGGCTACGTTTCTACGTACGAAGTCAAGATTGACATCGTAGGAAAACCAACCAATCTGTCAAATCTGGGCTAACAATTATCTCCTCATCTAGAATAGACAAACTTCCAAAGCTGAAAAAATCAAATTCTTCCATCGTTCGTCCTACTTTGTCCTTGAAACCTATCGGCTACGTTTCTGCGTACGAAGTCAAGAATGACATCGTAGGAAAACCAACCAATCTGCCAAATCTGGGCTAACGATTATCTCCTCATCTAGAATAGACAAACTTCCAAAGCTGAAAAAATCAAATTCTTCCATCGTTCGTACTATTTTGTCCTTGAAACCTATCGGCTACGTTTCTACGTCAAAGTCGTAGGCTGGAAAGAGACTCTCGTTACCCGCATCAACGAGCCATCCATCTCTGGAACTCGCAAGTGGCAACCGACCGGGATAATTGTTCTCGAGGATGAACGTACATCATTAGAAAAGTGTAAAATTGTGACGGAGGTGTTATGAACGCACAGGGATGGAAAGTCGGGTACGGTTGGTGGTTGGGTCGAACAAGACTGCGCAGTGGTGAGTCGTTTTAGCGCCGGTATCGTTTTGCGTCGTTTCTTCTCTGGCAAGTGGCACGATTACATACAGACGTGGCAAATACGTAGCCAGACGCCTTCAACAACGGCGACTGGACGCGTGAAGAGAGGACACGGTCTAAGTGAATGAGCCAGCCAGAAGGGAGAGAGAGGGAAAGAGTGTCGGAGGGAAAGGGAGGGGAGGAGCGTATTTGCAAGCGACAGGAAGCCGGCCGTATCAAATGCTTACTGGGCCGACTACAATGCCGACGTTGACGCTGTACACATGTATACTCGTTGTACAAACATCCAGGGTATATTCGCAACAGTCTCGCCAACGTATCACGATACAGTTAGGAAAGTGATATTAAATTCCTCACCATTGCGAGTACTGTTTTTGTACCAGAAAGAAGAATGGACGTAACGTATCTGCTAGCCATTGAGAACGACTCAATGGAACCTTTCCAAATCGACGTTTCGTCAATTGTTACAATCATCGATTGACGATCGCCCAGCTACTTTTGTTCATCCTTTTTCTTTCGGGAATCCAGATTTTCTCACAGAATTAGAGCTTCGAATCAGTCTGGTCCAAAATCGAAAAATTGTTTCCGTTCAGTATTGGTAATTTGTTTCGTAATATCGCAGGTGTGGAACAGCTAAGACTCAACAGGTTCGTAAAAGCAGCAGGGAACGAAAGAAAAAAAAAAGAAATTCAACGCGTAAATGCGAATGGCTTTAGACTACTTTTGCAATCGTTTTTAAATGGCAGGCATAGAGCAAATGCGAAAAAAATGCGGAAAATGAAAAAAATCAATAAATTGACAAAAAGGTAAAAATAATTGGAAATTGAGGGACTCGGGACACGTTTTTACTGCAATCGAAGGGAAATGAATTATGAGCGGTAGCAGAGAGAACGAGATAAAGAGAGGAAGAGTTATTTATTACGTACTCTGGAGCTCCATAAGAGTACTGTGCACATTTTCGTACGGAGTGCACATGCATTAAAATTGTTCCATGCATGATATCACGAAAAAATTACGACCGAACGTAACTAGCCTACGTGAACTGCATTATTAAAATAATAATGCTATTAAAAAATGATGATAAAAGGATAATAAAATCTTCCAACCCAACCAGAAATAATGATAAATAATGGTGATAAAATAGAAAAATAGGAATTGAAGTATAGACATTGAGAATAGACGTAATCGATCAGAATAAAAATGACAACAGAGAGGTAAAAAAATTGTTTACTTCTTTCATGATTACCTGGCAGGCTGTATGATGTCCCTAGATGTAAAAGTCCCCAGAGAAAAATCATACTTTGACCTCGATTCGGAGAGACCAGTCAAATATGACGATCAACTCGGTTTTCTACCATCCTCCATTGATACTCAGGATTACAGCTAAAACGTTGATCAACTTTTCCAGGAGTTTTGGATTTTGGAAAAATCTTTGATTTTCCGGCACAATTCTCTGTAACCCCTCAATACCTTCAGAGTTCCACACTGTGGCAACGATCTTCATCCTCATGGATTTTCACACACAGACTCGTACAAACGAGTATGCTTTCTTCCTTCGACTCGCCCAGGGTCTCATTCTCCCAGCTTTGGTGCTCCCCGTCCATCTTGCATTTTTGCGGGGTAGAAAAGCCCCGGGAGCTCGGGGTAAGTTGCGCCTGTGGCTTTCGGCTAAAAAGCGTCAGTTACAAATCGCACCGAGAGCCAGACCCGGAATGGAACGCTCGGGATAGAGTGGAAAGAGGCAAAGAGGCAAAGAGGGAAATAGAGAGAAACGGGTGAGGAGGGAAGAGTTGAGAGAATGATGCAAGAAGCCGTGCGAAGAGAGAGGTGACTGAGAGGGCTACCATCACCAGGATGTGGGCACCAGAAGAGAGCGAGGGAGAAAGGGCGATTTCGTATTAGGGGTAATGGGCATTATCTCCATCGATCCTAGACGAGCGCAAACCCTCCTTCCTCTCTTTGCTTCACATTCTGCAACTCTCGTCTCTCTCTCTTTCTCTCTCTCTTACTCTCTCTTTCTCTCTCCGGGCCAACCTCTGACTAACCGCCAATCCCCATCCTCCCATATCCCGGATCGTTCGAGCGAATCGCTGGCAAAAACGCATGAGAATTCGTCCGACTTAGGATTGAGAGGGCGTTCGTAGCCCACCACCTCCTCCCATCTCTCTCTCTCTCTCTGTCTCTCTCTCTCTCTTCGACCTTCTCTCTCTTCCATACGGGAGTCTCTTTTTGCCTCACCGTGTTCACTGATCGATTCGAAATCGAACCTATTTCCTTACACGAGAAACTACTGGCAAATTTTCTTTCCTCGCCAAAGTGGATATCGTCCCAGAACGAAAAGATTTTTCATTCGATATTTCTGAGCCAAATTTTTGATCCCACTTCTCCGGGATAGAGAACAATGCATTGTGAAGCAAAACCGAGAGAATAAATGGTACTTTTCAGGGCACTCTGAAGAGTAAGAAATTATTGGATTACCATAATTAAGATTTCTTAGTTCACTTGTTTTATGATTTATTTAAATATTTCTAAAATTTATATCACTCGTTTTTAAAAGTGCACTTTGAGGATTTATCGTTTTCGTCATTGACAACAATTTATTGAATTAATTATTAAAGACCGTGAATTAATTAAGTATCAAGTAATCGTAATAATAAATTATTATTATTATTATTATTAGTGATTTAATTGACTATTAACTTGTCATCAATTAGTACTATTAATTATAGACTATTGAATAAATTATTTTTAATTAATTTAATTTGTACTAAATATTTTTTACATTTAGGTGGATATTTTTTTTATCGTTTTTATTAATATTAACTAAATGACGTCAAAACCCATTTTTGATCTATATTCTTGCCCATTGTTATTGTTATTTTTATTGTAATTCCGGATTCAATAAATGACTGGACAATTGAGACGCACCGGAGATCCACGAGTGCACATCGGACAACGGTGTGATAAGGGAGTCTCGAGAGTAAATGTGAAACGAAGAAGGAAGATTCGTCGCGTCTTATCTTTCGGAGGGAGGTGGTTGTAACGGTGGTGGGAACTCGGTAGGAGAAAATGAGACACTCGCGAGGAGTTTACGAAGGAGATGACGCATCTCGTCGGAGCTGTCTCTACGATCGACGAGAAATTCTTTCGCATCCGGTCTCACCCCTTTTCTATCTCGTCGTCTACAACCCTGGCTCTATCTCGTGATGGCCTTTCTGGAATCCGTCACACAGCTTCACCCGCACTTTCTTCTAAGCTATACATCGTCATGCTTCCCTTCGAATCCCCCCATCGACTGATTTTTCCACGTTGAAAACAGACAAGCCTCCACTTTAGGGGCCGAAGAATTGGAAACGAAAAATAGGGCTGATGCATCGCACTTTAGGAACTTCGTGAATATCACCCTTTTCCTCCCAAACTGACAAGGATTAATCGTACAGCGATCAAAAATAAGTCATATCAATACCCAATGTGCCCAATTGGTACCTATGCCAAATATGCTTCAACAGAACCAGCAGAAGTTCTCGTTCAACATAAAAATGACGTGTTTGGGTTTAGACCTATCAAGATTGAGACCTCAGTGTGAATGGTATCGACATAACCTTAAAATCCTTCGAAACTAGTTTTTTCAAATACTCTTAAGATTATCAGAAAAAGTCGAGAGTCCCTGAGGGATTCATAAACAGACGTCATCAAAATGGACTGCACAGTCATCTTGCGCTAGAAACGTCTTTTTTTCGCTGATCTAGATATTCTAACACCTTAATAAAGGAGGTTGGCGGCTTTCATTAAAGTTTATTCACGTCGTTCAATTTATGATTCATCAACGGCCATTCCTTTTCGTACCTCCGGATCGAATAAAACGTTCGTAATTTCTTCATGGGAATACCGAAGAGACTTTTGAATGAGAAATGGAGGTGGCTGGAGGAAGCACTGACCGATGGGCTTTTAAACTAACAGTCATTATTTTTTAACGCATCGAGAAGCCAAACGTGAGAGTTTTCTACGTCAGGCAGTCGGTTAGATTCGATGGAGGGAGACCCAATGGTGAAAGATATCCAGATAGGTAATACGATGCACCGACTGAATCCTTATTCCGCCGCATCCGCAGTGCTAACCACGCCACTCCCATTACCCCGATAAGTGGATCTCTATTGAGATTATCTCCGGAACACCCCTCCCCGACAGAGTTATATTATTACCGCGTTTCGAAGTCTTCCGAACATGGAGAGTCAATTTAATGGTCGTATCAACTTCCGGCTTTGCCTCCGACCTGAGTAAGTTAGTCGGCATCAGATACCTAGCGAACCCTTTATCGTAGCAGTTTCATTCCCTCGGCCAATCTTACGTTCCCGACTCCATCAGCATGGTCATTCTCCGGCACATAGACAATCACCAACCCCCATCGGATACGTTTGCGCCAAGTTGGCTTTTTTTTGGCGTTTCTTCGTCGTTACTACATTTCGAGATCGATATCGGATTGATCGTGTCGTTTTGATTATCGACTTGGTTTGTTTAGGTTTGCCCCATTCTGGCATTCCTTTTCCCAGCTCTAGTTCTTTGATCGTAAATGATTTTCACATCAGAA
The DNA here is from genome assembly GCA_030522765.1 of Ophioninae sp. B BG-2022a. Classification (NCBI taxonomy): domain Eukaryota; kingdom Metazoa; phylum Arthropoda; class Insecta; order Hymenoptera; family Ichneumonidae; species Ophioninae sp. B BG-2022a. The sequence goes on from JAPYZJ010002007.1 coordinate 8,038, forward strand.
ATCCGCTTCCGGTTGGAGGGCCCTGGAGCAAATCTACCCCAAGGTAGTTCCAGTCACCAAGATTTTCATGATGTCTTTACGAAGCCCTACAGCCTCTTCTTCCCCACGATCTTTTATAGGTCATTGATCGTGTCGTTTTGATTTTCGACTTTGTTTGGGTTCGCTCCATTCTAGCATTTTTTCCAGCCCTAGTTCTTTGATCGTCAATGATTTTCACATCAGAAATCCACTTCCGGTTGGAGGGCCCTGGAGCAAATCAACTCCAAGGTAGTTCCGGTCACCAAGATTTTCATGATCGATTTACGAAGCCCTACAGCCTCTTCTTCCCAGCGTTCTTTTATAGGTCATTGATCGCGTTATTCTTCGGATAAAAAAAACGAGGAGTTTCTTCATGGCGTGAAGAATGGAGGGCGAAAGAGGCGAAAGTAGAACGAGGATGGAAGCGTCTGAAGAAGGTGGTCAGCTCTGAGGAAAGTGGGGTGATTGCGCGGACACAGGCGCTTCGTGGAGAGCCACTGGTTGGATGAGACTGGTGGATGATTCGCTCGGAGCTTGTACGTCCGCATCACAGTCACACCAATAAAGAACGATAAAGTGTAGCATCGTGGAGAGGCATTAAGATAGGGGTATCTCTCTTACCCTGTCGCGTGCACGGGGCAGGGTTATAAATACGCAAATAAACTTTCCTCGTTAACCTATCGCTGAAGGGACCGAGAAAGCGAGAGGGAAAGAGGGTGAGCCACGGAGGGGGGGGGGGGGGGGGGGGGGGGGGGGGGGGGGAGAGCTGGAGCGAGTAAAGATATAAAGATGAAAGAGGGGGAAAGTGTGCCGAAACCCAGGTAAGAGAGTGTTGGTTTTCGGATCCCTTATCGGCTTGAACGTTTATTTCCTTACTCCACCCCTCCGACATCGCGATCAGGCATAATGCTGCGGAAAAACTCGAGAATCTAATGGACCTCGTTTCGGCTCGATCACTATATATTTTTTACTAGCTCTTCCCTCTAAAGACTTCAACAGCTTGGATCGCGAAATCTTTTTTTTTTTCAAATATTTCACAACCCCTTAAATAAACATAATACTAATTATAATAATTCGAATAAAAATAATAAATTCGTATTTCTTTGTTTTTTTTATCCTTATTATTATTTGATTATTTTTATCAGTATTTCTAATAATTATTTTATTTAAAATATATTTATTTTTAGTTTACGTTTTTTGCCTCGTCCAAACTTTTTCTACTCATAGAAGCTGCGCGAGCATCAAGGAACACACATATATTCATTTTGTCCTTGAATTTTTTCAACGCAAAGTCCATTTGAAGCATGCAACGACTGTGCTCGTTTTTGATGTTAAGAGGCCAAAAGCCCTCAGAGAAAAGCACACAGGAATGCCTCGGATGTCTCTTTCCAACGATACCTCGTGACTCCTTTCATCATGACAGACTCACGCTGCTTCGAGTTTTCTGTATCCATCCATCCCCTCTCTACGCTATTTCCGGACGTCGCATCCACTCGTATCAGTTTGAAGTTTCAGGCGGTGAGAAAAAGGGCTGGAAAGTTTCTTTCCTTGCGAAACGTTCGAATGAATATATCAGAATGAAAAAAAAGGTGTCAGGAGTGAATAAGAGATCATTCCTGGATAAATCAACGAGAGTTTACGATTTTTGAAAACTTTTTTAGTATTTCTTCAAATACTAAATATTTTTTTTATTTGACTTTCTAGGGTTTATATTTTCGAAGATTTTCTAGTTTTTACGTATGAAATCGTTGAACCAAGTTAAACGGTCACCGCTCCGAGTATTGACTTCCTTCATTCAAAATAACGCTCAACCCAACCCCATTCAACGGTGGTTGACCAAAACCAGTTTTTTTTTTTGCCGAAACCAGTGGTCGAAGAGCCGACGAGGGGGTGGCGATTAGAGAATCTCGTTTCTTTGACGAGTGTCCTAGGGCAGTAGCGAGGCGTGTGCGAGTATTAACGAACTGCGGTCGAGAGAACCAGTCGGAAGAGGGTTCGGTTGGAGAATGGGAAGGACCGATTGTTTGATGATGTTAGCTGTAGCCACGTGCCAGTATCGGCTAACGACTTTCGCCACCTCTGACCAATTGGTCGTGAAATTGGCAGTGCAGGCAACTCTCTCTTTCTCTGTTTCTGGTCCTCTCAGCTTTGAAAGAGACAAAAAGATCAATTGCACACCGACATCATTATCAGAACCCTTTTTGCCAATATGTGCAACCCCCTGACGAGCTGGAAAACTCGTCAGGATTCTCTCTATAATTACTAGACCGATGACGACGCTCGATTAAAAAAATACGGAACCCAAACAAACCCAAACAGATTCAAGAGGATCAGCGATCAGGTGGGTCACTCGAAGTGCCAAGGAAAAAGACCTTTTCGTTTTATCTTCCCCATCGCTCCGCAACACGAACAGCTGTACCGTTTCGTAATCAGCAACTTTCGTAAAACGGTCAAGTTTTTCGTTTTTATCATTGGAGATCTGGATATCCCCAAACACGTGAGGGAAACCTCGTGACCATTGCTCAGGAGGAAACGTTCAAAGTTGGTAGTCTTATAGCTGGTATGGAATAATCTACATGGAAATCGCTTCGTTGTTTCCTTACTTGACAGCCATTTGGAATACAGCGTGACAGGTAGAGAAAACCCAGAAGGCTGACAAGGGCAACGATTAACGTTAATTCTCTTTGGGTAACTTGTATCGATGTCTTCAACCTTTTGGCAATGGAATACCAATGCGATTTTCGAGACAATTCAGCGTTACAAAGTGGCACTTTCTTCTTGGCATTTCCTCTTGGAGATCCAAAATTTTCATAAATAATAGGCATTTAGGTGTTTCGTAAGAATGGAGCGTCATGCCAGAATGAAAGAAAGTGGAGAAGGCTCATGAAAAGAAAGGTAGAGCTACAGGAAGACATCGTGTACATAGTTATCGGTGATAATCCAACCTCGAATTCGATCATCCAGTTAGTGGTGCATTGGTTTTGCAGAAACGTATTCTCGGGGTAGCGATTCCTTTGCCAAGAGAACGAAGAGAAAAGGACCGGAGGGAGAAGTAGATGGAGTGACTAAGAAGCCGAGGAAGTTATCGAAGAACGGTGACGAGCCCTTCCTGGTCGGTCTCTAGGAAACCTTCCTATACTCCTGGCTATCCCAGAGCCAAACTTCACATTTATCCTTCTAGAAGAAGGGGGTCAGAGATTTTGCTGGAGCTCTTTCGGTACGAGGCATTCAGCCAAGTCCTCTTTTGGTGGAGAAGCGTCGTGTCGCCCAGCAAGCAACCAAGTTAACCACTGAGCTGGGAGAGAATCCACGATGTATTTCTCTTTCTCTCTCTCCCTCTTATCACTCCGTTTGCCTTCATAGATTCCAACCTCTCCTTGAACGACACGAGGAAAATGAGAAAAGAGGCAAGAGGGGTATGGGGATGGAAGGTCGTCCCGAAGCTGTCAGCTGAAGACAACCTCGGACACGGAGAACACAGAAATTACGATCGCATCTCCGAGTCTTCTTTTCCAACCACGCTTTTTCTACTGTCCATTTTCTCACTTGGACCGCATCAGCTGACATTTGTGTAAACGTCGTATCTATCCGTCCGAGATATTTCGAACTTGACGGAAAATATCCAGCCTCGTAACACCTTCGAATCTAAACGAAAGTTAGGTTAGTTTAAGCCAAGTCCAGCTGAGGAGTGAAGATTCCAACGTAAAAAGGGCGAACCATAAAAACCCTCAAGGGTATACAAACTTGGCACTGGGAAACAAAAAATTCTCCCCCAAGTAGCATCGAGTGACCCCCTGACCTACTCCAACTTCCTCCCAGCGTTTCATTTTTCCGCTTCGAACCTCCTTCCCATCCAGCATCCGGAGAAAGCCATTCATCCACATTCATAGTCGACTCAAATTCACCAAATATATTTTCTTGAAGCCCCAGGATCATTACCCCGGTACCTCAAATGAGATACGTTACAATGACAGGATCACCAAAGCAATTTCTCGACGACAATATCAGTCATTATGAGCTCCTTCACGCCTTTCGAATTCATTAGTCGACTCCCACAGTCCGTTTTCAAATGAAACATCGTGTCACGGTACGCCACTTCGCTAGTAACCTCTCCAGACCCCCCAACCCGCCCCTTCTTCTTTTTTATCCTTTCTCAACGGAACATCCAGGAGAGTAAGAAAAGGGGCCAGCAAAACGAGGAACAAAAGGCTACTGTCATAGCACATAAGCTGCTGTAAGCCAGCATCTCGTGGAACTTCTACTTTTTCGTATTACCTCCCTTGGCTAACCCATCCCCCCTTGCCCTCGTCCTTCTCCAGCTCTCCAGTCGAGTCGTACAGATCCACGACCATTAACACTTGCAGCCATCGGAGATTCTAGGATATCTCTCTGGGTTCCTCCACCCAAGAATTTCTTATACGTTCCACTGTCGTCAAACACACCAACACCACAAACGTCAGCCATTGCGGTGTCATCCCTGAAAATCACGTATAAACATCGACGCTTGTGTGAATCTTACACTGCGGGATCTTTTGGATCGTGGGGTAGGGATCTAGACTAGAAGAGGCGCACACCCAGACACCCAGAGCCGCGTCTAGATGTGCACGTAAAAGGAGAAGAAAGGACAGGGATCCCTGCGGGTGACAGCAGCTCACCCACGATCTCCTCGGTCGTTCTCTCAAGCTAGAAGGCATACCAGAAAGCACAGCATGCCAGGCGTCTATCACGTCCCTAAAGCACGCGCTTCGCGTCCCGATCAAATTTAACTTGGCGCAGCGAATTTCCAAGTGCTGTTTTACGAGTTTTCGTTGCCACTGGGAATGGAAGGATCAGTCGTTACCACGGAGAATATCGCCCAGGGAGAGTCCGCGAGAGCACACAGGCGTACGTACGTATAACAAGAGGAAGAAAGCCTTTACCACATATATATATACATATACATATATATATATGTAGCTTTTCTCTTGTTCTTTGCCTCCTTCTCTATGCCCTGTTCGTTAGATTGCCTATTACAACGATGCTTGTCCTAGCCTCCTTTCCAACGTTAGCACCGAAGAAGCTAATCATTTTTTTTTCCCTAGAAACGAATCGGAGATTGAGTTCCGACGGATCTTTATTTTCAAGAAAAAAAAAAACCAAAAAACAGTTCGACGAAGTACACGTCTTTGTGGGTGGAACGTTATTTATCAGGGACGAGGAGAATTAGATTTTCTTTGGCAAAGTTCGTTTTGCTGATGTCGGCGGTACGTTATGGTAGTCCCGCTTTCGTGATGTCTGGTTTTCACGAATAAAACCGAGTTCCCTGGAGGATCCGTGATACTGACCGGGACGCCCTATAATTTCCTACAGCGTTCCGTGGTCCGTGTCGTTTCTACAATAGACTGTACTATCCTACACTCCCTCTAGTGCCCTATATCACACTTGGTGGCGGGAAATGAAGTACGAGTGTTTTGGAATCGATGACGTTCGAGGAGCGGTTGAAAAACGGGGAGGAAAAATGGAGCTTGGTCAAGGGGAGAATTTGCAAAGCTACGTAGTGGAGTTTACTGAGTGGGGGTTGGGGGTGGAGGGTGAGAAAAAAAAGTAGCGAGGGGACGCACGGTGCCAGCGAATGGCGAGTGGAGCATATATATATTTATATATGTATATAATATATGTATACACAATGAAGAAAAGAAAACAGAGGCCGTGCCATTTTGCCTCGCTCGAGGGCGTCCGACGATCGAATTTACTGCCTGGCCGCTTCGACGGACACAGAGCACCGGCCTCGCCCGTACAGCCCTTATTCCGGACAAAACTTACTCCTATAGGAAAAGCTGCGCGGAGCAAGCAAGCAAGCAACCCCTTACTCACCCTCTTTCTTACTACCCTTCACTAGTCCCCTATATATATATCAGCTGGAAAGCTCCAGCTCGCGTTTTACCGGACTTATCTCGACCGCCTTACCTCGTGAACCATTCCCCACTGCCTTTATTCCAATAACATTTTTCGATGCGCCTCCATGACTCGGTGCAATGAAACTGGCCTATGGTTTAACCCCCTCAAACCCAATGGTAACTTACGACGTTTTCGTATCCCGTCTAGTTTCCACTTTTTTTTTGTCTTTCTTTGCTAGTACATCTCCTAATTTTTTCTTTTCATCATTGCCTCGTTGCCTCTAGCTTGGTTTTTATTTACTCGTTTGGGTTTGTCGCCTCCCGAAAAAGCTACCTTTTCAATTGTAGGAACTAATGAGGCTTAGCAACCACTTTGTGTTGCGTGCCAATCAAACGTCAGTAGGTTTGGGGTGTGCGCACCTTGATACACGTAGAACCCGATATTGCGTGTATTGTGCACTGCTCAACGGCATCCGCCTCCATTAATACACGTCCAATTCCATAATAGAGAAATAGGTTTTGCTTTTGACCCGCTTCACTGATATCTGCGCCTCTCCGTTTCCAGGCTAGGGGAGTTCGCAATGGATGGGCCAAGAATGAGGAGGAATAATCGTTCCCGTTTTGTTTATTGCATTGGGGTTTTTGGGAGGAGCCGTTTCGTGACGAAGTCTATTCGAGGGTCGTCGAGAGATGAGTCTCTCCCGTTTTTGTACGAAATGAGTACCCATTAGGTATCAGAGAGGAGTAAGTCCTCGAGAGTAAGTGGTAAAGAAGAAACTCGTGTCCTTTGGTGGCAACGTCCGTTGGGGAGTCATCAGGACCTCCCTAGCAAATGGATCCTATGAAATCCAGACTTGAGTTTCTTCCGTAGTAAGAAATGGCTAACCATTAGCTATCAAAGAAGAATCCTCCGGAAGAAAAGTCCATTTTAGTGTCGTCAGGTCTTTGCTACCGTAGGGACTCCTGTTCTCGTGACGATTCAATGTACTTTCGTTTCAAATGGCAGCCAAGTGGGATGGTCCATTGCCTGCATCCAGTTGGTAGTTCATCAAGAATTTACTGGCAACTGGAACTTATCGATCCAAGCTTCGAGTTTTTCCTTTAGTAGGCACTGAATAGCCATCTACTTGATTTCCAAGTCGATTCCTAGTTTTTCAATAGTGACATCTCAAAATATGATTAAACGTTTGTTTTACCCTGGAATGCGAGTTGTATCATATATTTTCACTATAGACGTTGAAATTCGTTTTCTTTGTTGACGTTTTTTTTTTGCGAACGGCTACCGGATCTGAATAACCAGTCCGGTCGGACGATATTTATCGTTCAGTTGTGAGACAAAGTGGAAACGGATGCGGAACTAAAGTGAGCAAAGACAAAGAGAAAGTGGTAGGGTGAGAGGGTGCGAGGAAATGATAGGAGAAGGAACAAGAGGAGTTGCGGCGGAGGAAGAAAAAAAAATGTCGAAAAAAAGAGGGCAGAGAGGAAACGACGGGACAAAAAAAAGGGCGGAAGCTCCGGAACGTTTTTAATTAGCGTTGCGGTGGAACGAGGGTCCATCCTATCGAGATTCGCTTCAGACCTTCCCCAAGAAAGAGAGAGAGTCTCGTAATTTAACGAACAAGATCTATTTTACAACGGGACACAGAAGGATATCTTCGCTGAGTTTATCACACAGTCGCCCTTATTTGCTATCTCGGTCCGTACCAAGTAACCCGGGGCTTCTCCACTTTTCTCGAAATTAAGGGGCTTTCGAAGATAATCAGTCCGGTGTTGACCCATTCGTAGCACCCAAACGCATTTTTTTTTTTCACCATCAAATATATTCTTCGTTTCCCAACGTTTGAAAACGAATAAATCGTTTTCTGGCGCAAACTGGGGCGCGAAGAGGGCAGTAAATTAGAGAAATTGGAGAGTTTAAGCCGAAAGACTCCTACCGAGGAATAATGAGTCGTAACCTCAATAGGGCAATTAAAATAAAAAAAGAAATTTTTTAAAAATGAGAGAAAAAGAACATTCCATCATCACAGCACTTTCCAAATGATTCAGTGAGGAATTCCAGAGATCGAAAGTTCATAGATTTATCAGTCAAACTACGAGTAAAGTTAACCACAAATTTGTGCAAACGTTGAGTGAAAAACAGTAAACGTCATTTGGAGTTTGCACCGTTCACTTTGGTGGTTTCTCAGCCAGTTCCGGTTCTGTTCCATTTATTTTTGCTGCCGTTTGTTTTCTTCGATTCATTCGGGAGGGAAAGAAATTTTACAGATAGTTGGACCAGAGGTAGAAACAGATCCCAATCAAAGGAGAGAAAGAGTAAAAAAAGAGAGAGAGAGAAAAAGAGAGGCTCTTGGTGAAAATGCCAAAAGTTACGCCCGAACAAAGTGGCCAGTACGTTGGTACTAAAGGGGTGGAGGAGGATGCAGAGGCTTGGTTCGGCCGCTTCGAAAGCTTTCAGCCTTTCGATTCTGGCTTTGAAAGTGTTGGAAAGTGGGTAGCCGGATCTGGCGATAAGGGTGGCGTGGCTGCAAAGGGGGATAGATAAAGGGGTGGGGGGAGAGCTGTGGGCAAAGTGGCGAGTTGTGATAGCGAGGGAAAAGGATGAAGCGTTCGGTCCCACCGCGATGGGAGTGATGGTCCGAGGGGCAAAGGGGAGGGGAGGGCTAGCAACCCTCGTAAGATACGTACCGCACGCGGTGTTGAGAAAAGCGTCGCACGGATGGGGTTGGCGCGGCCTGACGCGCCAACTCAAATTGAATCTGCGGACGAAACTTTGGTAACCTCGTCAGGGAAGCAAAGCCGAACCGAAAGCCATCCATCGCGCGGGGGTTCGTTTGCCTCCTTACTCTTACGCCTCCTCCTCACTTCTTCTTCCTCTTTCCCATCCTCCATCTCTTGCTCGAGTTACAGTTTCCCTTTCATTTATTCTATTCTCTCGAACGTTTAATGCTGCTCCCTTTTTTTCCTTTTTTTTTTCGTTTATCAAGTTTTGGAAAATTGAGAAAAAAGGGCAGGCGGGAGAGGGATTTTGTTTTTCGAGTAGTTATTATGCTATGGAAAGATATGGGGAAGGTATGACTATATGGAAGAGGGAGAATGAGGTTGACTGATTGATTGGTTGATTTATTTATTTATTTATTGATTTTTGGCTGCAATTCGACTTTTGGAAAAATTTGACTAAACTGAAAGGTTTTAGAAATCTGTAACAACAATAGCTATATAATGTACAATGAATAGTAGATGAAGAAATAAAAATTAAGAAATCCTAAGATTTTTCATCCCAGACTTTAGTGCAGTTTTGGAACTTTTGGAACTTTTGGTTCTGAGATTTTGGGAGCCTGAATTTCGAGATTCAGTAAAATGGTTATTTTCTATTGGATAACGATAGCTTTCGTTTGAAACACTCCAAGGATATGTAACTCGTAATCTCCCGGCCTCCTAACTGACCCTATATAAAAATACTCCTTATGATCCAAATACAGGAAACGAAATTGCCTTGAATCTTCTCGATTTTCTCTTTGAAGCTATCCCTAACGCTGATCCACGGTAAGATCGATAACATCTGGGAAAGTTGGTAACAGCTTTGTGGGAACTTTTGATCCATGTCAATGGACACGTGGTCGATGGGGGAACATGTAGAGAATTTTCGAAAGGTTTCTTCGAATTTACATTTTCGTTGTGCTATCGCATAATTTCCCCCTTCGGTTTCGAATACGTGCCAAGTTTGTCGTTTTCGATCGCGGCTAATTCCCAGGCAAAGAAATGTCGAGTGCAATCCCTAAACGACGAGTATTATTCGTTTGACACGAATTTCCTATTTTTTCAAAATTTTGAATTAACAAAAATTTTTGTTGAATTTTTGGTAAAAAAAGGCACCTGATTTGTTGGCAGCGGTGACCGAATGATTGATACCAGCGGACGTTGGCATCTTGGCGGGCTCGATCTTTTGTGGCACAGTGTGCGTTGGAATCGAGCCTGGATTCGTCATCGTTGTCATAGTCGTTGGCATCATCAGGGTTGACATGGTAAGCATCGTCGGGCGATATTTTCGCCGCGGCGAGCCGTTAAAATCAATCACTTTTGTCCAAGTTGATTTTCGCCTCCTCACCAACGAGTATTTCCTCACTTCACCCCCTCGTGCCCCTTCCAACCCCGCTTTTCTCTCTTCACCCTTAGCCTCGATAAATCAAATTTTTAATTTTTTTTTTATTATTGTTATTTTTTATTGGATCACACGACCGATCGCAAGTTCCCACCGAAATACGACGACCGTTTACAAACCGTTTGGCAAATTCGTCGTGTCACGAGTTTTGACAGCTCGTGGCTGATTTTTTTCATTGGTGATAAGATGACAGTGGGAAGACGTCAGCTCGTAAAATTTCGCGTGACGCGACGAACGTCGCCCGCGTAAATCCAAATTTCTCGTAAATTACGACACGTCGTTTTTTTTTTTTGCGAACTGACACTTTATCACTACCGTGTATAACGTGACATCACGAACATTTCACGCGACACGGAAACCAATTTTTTCCCTCGAAGCCAATATTTTTCTTTCTTTTTCTTCCCCACCTCCCCCCCCTCACTTCTTTCGTTTTTCTCGATCAATTCCACCGATCGAGAATGAAGAGATTGACTTCCTCTTCTGTATCCTGCCAATCGTGCTACATCCCAATCGAAACACAACACTCACTTCACCTTATAACCACGAGTTTGTTCATTGACGTTTCTCCTTTTATTTTTTCTTCTCTTTATTTATATTCTTTTTCTTATACAAGCTTTTGGAAGAAAACCAAATCGGACGTTTAATCCTGGCAATTAATTTTTTTTTTCTATTAACTTTTTTTTTTCGTTTAAAGCCTGGATGCTTTTCTCGATGAAAACACTCGAGCTTGCAATTCCAGAGCTTTCGTCTTCGCACCCCTTTTTAATCTGACGGTTTTTAATCGATCGAGAATAAACGAGGAGGCTTTTCCAATCTTTCCGTTTTTCTCAAGCCCAACGATGAATCGTTCGAAACTGATGGGCAATTATTCACACGTTTACGATTTTTGCAGACAAAAGAACAAAATTGCTCGATTCATTGACTTTTTTTTGCAGATTTTTTTTTTTTGGTTTTTTTTTTTTTGTTTTTTTTTGCTTGGGAGCGATGGAAAAAATGATAAAACGCGGACGCGAGATGCAGCAGCGTGTCGCGGTGGTTACGTGGGTTCTACGCTACGCTACACGTTACGTCACGTCCGGCCGAGCGTAGAGTCGGGACTCGTCTGGCGGGGTGAGCGCGAAGGGACGACTACGACTGCTTTGCCCGCCACCCTCGCCACTTCGCGCACCCCTTTTGTCAACCCCGCACAGTTGCGCGATCTCTCTCTCTCTTTCTCTCTCTTTCTCTCTCTTTCTCTCTCGCTCTTTGTCGGTTTACCAGTCCTGGACGCCCGCCGTCCCGACGCCCAGAGGCGCCGGCGTTCCCGAACGTTACCGGAATCGCACGAGCTAAGATACGAGGCAACAGTCGCTATCGGGCTTCCCGAACGGTTGTTCCGAAAGCTCCCAACTCTCTTCCACGTTTCTTCCTTTCACTCCCGATCTCTCTCACTTCCTACGCGGGATTAGTGCCAGCCTCTCATAGATTTCACCCATTTTCTACTTTTTTTTTTGTTTTTCCGCCTTTTTTTTTAAAGCACTTCGATACTCGATCTTTAGGATTTTTTAAGATTGATTTTTTGTAGAATTTTTAATTCCGTGATAAAATTTTTTTCAAATCGATTTTGAAGAAATCTATTTTTTTCGTACTCATGTTGAAGAGGTGAGTAAGCACTCAGTCATTTTGAGGTTTTTTTTTCAATGGTTATTTTTTAAATGCTTTAATGGATATTGAAAAAAGATTTAAAAATTGATTGATATTCTCATCAGTAAATTTCCTGTGACTTTCAGTAGTTCCTATTCCTGATAAATAGCTTATCCATAACTGATTCGATTTAACAAAATTAAAACGACATTTCTCGAAAAGTTCCGATGAAACATTCGTTTCCAAATATTATATCAGGCCGTCAAAAAAAGTGACTTTTCGAAAAATTAAATCACCAATCGACAGCTGGGTTATCTAAACGTTTCCGGAGCCGCAAAATTGGTGATATTTACTCAGGTTAGAATTTCTATCCTCCGACCGATCAATTTCATTTTTTTTTTTTTTCGTTCGCGCGTGGAACATCGAGAGAATGAAAGAATCGAGAATGCGAACCGCGATATCGCGGGCAATACGTTTCTTTTTTTTTTTTTTCTTTCAGGTTTCATGCCTCGAATGCGAAAGGTAGATTTCGAATTGTGATTTTTTTTTCCCCCTCGTTTCGACTCGTATTCTCCCTGTCCTCTTCTGAGCAACGGACACCCAACCCCCTGAGACAGGCGTCCGTTATTTTTTTTTTTTTTGTTTGGCCTCTGTAAAGCGGTCTTTCCATCTCGGTCGATTATCGAAAACAATATTTTGCTCCTCGTTCAGATTTCCCGGCGGGACAGAATTGCGAGCTTTTTTTTTACGTTATACGCGCCGCAGGCTTGCGAAAGCTCGACTCTCCATGTAGGAGGGAACCGCAAGAGGAAAGAGAGGGAAGAGGGGGGACCGATTGCTGGTGATGTTTATACACCTATGTGGAAGGAAGGCTAGGAATGAAGGAAACGAAAAAGGGTTGACACACGAGGGGTTTGAGAGTTCATCGGTTGGATTAACGATTCCCAATTAACGTACGAATTAATCCCCATCGGTTTTCCCCTTTCCCCTTTTTTTACTTCTCTTTTTATCCTCTGTTATTTTAATTCGTTGCCTTCGTAAAATCCCTCCTGAAATGACTCCTTTTTTTTTTTACTTCGTGTTATCGTACAACGACAAAGAACGATTTTCAAAGAAATTTTTTTTCAAAGATTTTCAAAGAAATTTTTTTTCAAAGATTTTCAAAGAAATTTTTTTTCAAAGATTTTCAAAGAAATTTTTCTTCAAAGATTTTCAAAAATTTTTTTCGCTGCCAAAAAAAGTGCACTTCTCGAGCTACTTTTTTTTTTAACGTGATTTTATCGATGGACGATCAATCAGGAGCTTCCGGTGATATCGAATATTTTTTTATTGACAGATTGGTGTTGCTGTCCAAAATGTGACGTGGAGTAGAATTTTTCTATTCGAAGCTTTTGGTTTTAATAATGGTTATTGGCCTGTATAAAAAATGGTAATGAAAAATGACAGTCGTTCGATAACACGATACGGATTGTCAAGAATGACCCATTCAGTACGAAAAATCGATAAAAGCTTGCAGCAACGAAGAAAGAAAGAGAAAACAGTGTCGTAGGTGGTAAATCCAAGGGAATCGACACGTTGAATAAGGGAAATCGTATTCGTGTGCAGAGCTCGACAAATAGCTGTATTATCGTCCTGAGCTCACGAGGGAAAAAGGAGGTAATCGGACGCAAATGCGGTTTGAGTATTGTGACTGCACCAGAATGGTTGCTTATACCAGGCCTGAGAAATGAAGGGATGAAGATTGAGGGTGATAAAGGACGAGGGTGAACGTGAAGTGGAGAGAGAGAGAGAGAGAGAGATGATGATGATGATTATTATTATTTATTTTATTTATTTTAGTTTATTATTTGTATTATTATTATTCATTTTATTTTATTTTTTTAGTTTATTATACTTTGGTACAACTATGAGGCAAAATAATTATAATAAAAAATTAATAAATTACACAAAAATAAATAAATTGAAAATAAAATAATAACATAATAATAATTAAAAAATAATACAGAAAGAAAATAATACAAAATAAATCATAATAAAACAATAACAATAATAATAATACAGAAATGCTTAACCTAAAAATAAAGTAGAAATCAGAAGCAATAATAGAAAGAAATACAATAACTATATGATAAATAAAAATAGTAAAAACTAAAACCTAATGCAACCGTTCGATAGACAATTTTCACAGCTTCTTGTCTCCATATCCATACATATACGCGAATTTTCAATCATCTAAATATTTTTTTTCATAGATGATGGTGATGATGATGGTGATAAATTGTATTATGCCCCAGTGGAGAACTTTCGGGAAGTTAGAGAAAAAAAATTATAACAAATGAAAATATAAAAATTTAACAATAAAATAAGTAAATAAGAAATATAATAATTAACTAAATAAATGATAATAATTAACTATATATAACTATATATAATAATAAAAATAAAATAAGTAAATAAGACATATAATAATTAAATTAGTAAATAATAATAATTAACTATATATAACTATATATAATAATAAAATAAATAAAGAAAATAATTTAAAAAGAGAGAAAGATGAGGTGCGATGACACATCGGTGCAGTCTACGTGCACCAGCGAGGCTTGCGATCTACTACTCTCGAAATTCCTTCTCTCTCTCTCTCTCTCTTCCTCCCTCTTGGTCTCTCATCACGAATTCCAGTTTACGCTCGCTGTACTACCGATGTAATGCCCCAAGTACGTACGCATATATACACTGGGCAATCTCTCGTCGTATAACGCGACTCGGTGTTATACGTTGCCCCGATTAATCCCCGAATCGTGTGGTGACGAGGTACAATTCGAACGAGCTCGTAGGACCGATCGCATACGCACCAATGTCAATTCGGACACGCTGTCGCGGTGAAATTAATCTCCGCGATACTTGATGTAACAGTACGAAATATATACGTACACCTTAACTATATGTCCACACTGGAATTCTACATCAAGACCCAGAGAACTCCCGAGTGCGAATCGATATCGTCAGTATGCGTATTTCCTTTAACAGCGCCGCTGAGACTTGGATACTGCAACGGAGAATCGTTCTGTCCTTTGGGGAATCGATTTAAAAAAAAAAATTTTTATCTTCCCTATGTTCGAAATTCGTTGAAAATATTTTTTGTTCCCTAATGCCAATCTTTGCTTCGTTACCAGGAAACGGTCGAGTTCAAAGATTTATTTTTCAAACTCAAAAACTGCCTTTTTAAATGGAAAATAATTTTTTTTTAAAGGCATTAAAAATTAAAGAGAAATCAAACTTTTTTTTTTACTGAAAAGAGTATAAAACTTTTTTAGCTGGACTAGAAATAAATCAGTCTCCGATAACAGTCTCTGGTTCATATAATATAAAATTAAAAAACTTCTGATCGTCTTATTAATTTTTTTGAACGCAAAGAAAATAAAAACTTTGTTTGAAAAAATCAATAAAAAAAATTGTACTAAATTGCTTGTACTGAATATATTTATTTTGAAGTATAAAAAAATGTTATCGACTTTTTGCAACGTTTTTTTTCTCGCGTAGTTTATTTGCAGTGGGAGGTTCTCGCGTAGTTTATTTGCAGTGGGAGGAGTGTTTTCAAAAAAGCAAATATAGATTTTCTCATGAATGGTGAGTCGATAATTCGGGGTCATATAAAATTGAAAAAAACTTCTGATCGTCTCATTAATTTTTTTTACCTCAAAGAAAATAAGAACTTTGTTTGAAAAAATCAACTAAAAAAATGAACCAAATTGCTTGTACTGAATATATTTATTTTGAAGTATAAAAAAATGTTATCGACTTTTTGCAACGTTTTTTTCCAGTGGGAGGAGTGTTTTCAAAAAGCAAATATAGATTTTCTCATGAATGGTGAGTCGATAATTCGGGAAGCAATGAATTTTCGTGGTCGTACCGAAAGTCCGGTGGAACAGGAGATTCGAGTGTTTGGGCTATGGAGCATTGAGAAAAGTGGAGCAATCCTTGCATTCGAGGGACCCCCACCCAGTCGGTTGGAGGACAAGAATTCACCCCCGAGAGTGGGACGGAGCAGCGGGAGCTAGGGGAGGGTTACAACCCACTGAATCCATTTCGTGGCGCCACTGACGGTCGAACCCGCGTACTAGAGTGATTGCGATGCTTCGGTGTCTCTCCGGGTCTGTTGGAGCTTGCGAGACGAGTGAGAATCTCGGCTATGCTTCATCAGCCGACTTCAACCCGGTAACATTGACGCTCGGTGAAGAAAGAATCCTTCCTGCGATCAGCTTCGTACCACTCGTTTCTTCGAATCAACGATTCATGTTTTTTTTCCACGCGTTTGGTCTTGGTATATTTGATCCTAGTTGAATTATCAGCGTTTGTTCTTTCGCTTGAAGAAAATATTGGATGTCGTCTTTGATGGCTGATTGGAATTTGTTATTTTGGTTAATTTAATTTAATTACTCTTAATTAGCTTTTGCTCATATGGATTACAAAATCTGGATTAACTTAGTTCTTAACTCTTAAAGGATGATTTTTTAAATTATTAATACGTATTTTATGACAATTCGTATTAATGAGGTATTCATTAATTACGTATTTTTTAATACGTAAAAAATGATTAATATATATTTTATGAAAATTCGAATTAATGAAAAATATCACGTTTTAGCCCAGCTCAGGATTCACCTTTCGAACCCTTAAGGGATGATTTTTTAAATTATTAATACGTATTTTATGACAATTCGTATTAATGATGTATTAATTACGTATTTTTTAATACGTAAAAAACGATTAATATATATTTTATGAAAATTCGAATTAATGAAAAATATCACGTGTTAGCCCAATTCAGGATTCACCTTTCGAACTCTTAAGGGATGATTTTTTAATTTATTAATACATATTTTATGACAATTCGTATTAATGATGTATTAATTACGTATTTTTTAATACGTAAAAAATGATTAATATATATTTTATGAAAATTCGAATTAATGAAAATTATCACATTTTTGCCCAGTTCTGGATTCACCTTTCGAACACGATCATTCTAATAGTCAATCATGAGATTCCTTTTTACCTACAATTGTTGCAAAATTTAATCCCAAGGGAAAACAGTCAGGAATTTCATTCGTCTTATTGATGACACCAAGAAGGTTCCCTCCTCTACTCTCCTCTACCCAATACCCTCCCGTTTCTCCAGAGATCCTCAAAGAAACCCAAACAAAAGGCAAATTTGAACCAGGCTAGAATCCCTGAAACAGAATCATCCTCCAGCTTTTTGTTTTTTCATGCGTAGGTCGATTCTCGTTTTCGGGCCTCTGGAAATTCTACCTTGTCGTCGGATTGGCTGAGTTTCCGAGGGTGGCAACGTTTCGAGAGTAGGAGCCTCGAATCCTCCTCGGAGCATCGAGACCCGTCTTAGTGGCTTACGAACGAGCTTTGGCTCGCATTCAACCTCATAAATAATTCCGTTTGTAAGCGTGTGGATATTCGACCCCTTGTGGGGGTGGCAGTGCGGTGATCCAGCCTCTCTCTCTGGGTGAAGACGATCCCTGAGACTGGTACAGGGGTAGAAGGGCATGTAGGGTGAACTCGAGAAAATAAGGGTGGGGGGATGAAGAGGGGGGGGGGGGGCGGTAGTTAGGAAGACAGAGATACGAAGGGCAATGGGGATGAAACGGGGTAAAACCGACGTACAAAGTAACGTTCGAGGGTACATGCGTTGACACGCCACCGATCTCACGGAATCTCTGAGCTATCGCTCGGTATCTCGGGCCAACACGTCCGGTCTCTCTTGGTCTTCTGGAGCCACTTTAATATTTATTTCGAATATACAGGAGGAATAGTGGTTTCGAAAAGACAAAAACGTTATTTATTGGAGCTGAACCCAAACAAACCCAAATAAACCCAAACAATCATGCTTTGATGAAATTCTTTACTTTTGCTTGCTGGTGAAGAAATCAATCTCATCAGAAAGCTTTCGAAGGAGAAAACGGAGTGAGGAGTGAGGGAATATTTTTTATCGTTAGTAAATATTTTAATCATTGATGACGTCATGAAAGTAACAAACGATAATTTAGCTTGCAAAAATTCCTGCACTGGATTATTAGGATAGGGTAGTCTCGAGTGAATCTGAATTAACATTTGTGGGCATGAAAATTTCACTGTGCTGTGTTATCAGTTATTTATTGGAGCCAAACCCAAACAAACCCAAAAAAAAATCCAAACAATCATGCTTTGATGAAATTTTTTATCTGGTGGAGCATTGGCAAAGATTAGACAATTTTTTTTGGCTGGTGAAAAGGTCAATCTCATCAGAAAACTTTCAATATTTTTTTATCATTAATAAACATTTTGATCATTGATGACGTCATGAAATTAATAAACGATAATTTAGCTTGGAAAAATTTCTGCACTGGATTATTCGGATACAGTAGTCTTGAGAGAATCTGAATTAACATTTATGAGCATGAAAATTTCACTGTGCTGTGTTATCAGTGAAAGAGAATAGGGCGATACAAAAGGGATCCGCCTCGTTGGTTCACAGCTATAAACGCTTGATTCGCGGTATCATCCCCGCAAGACTGCAATACACAATGTGAATCGTGAACCTCTACTCTCTTGAGATACTCGGGACGCTTTTTCTTTCACGCGACTTCTTGATGGCCGCCAAATCGACACCTCGATATGTCGACACTCGTAAACCTCGTTCTTTACGACGACAATAGGGAGGCGTCCTGAGAAGAAAAGGATCGCGACTGGCTGTCGTCGTCCGTCATCTTCTCGGGTATTCAACAAAGACGAGGTCGATATGGCCACCCTCCTGGTTTCGGATATATCGTTACTCAAGAAGCTGAAGTTTCAACGTTGGAATAAAAAAAAAATGGTTTTTTTTTTCACGTCCGAAACTTCACTGGCAGATTTCAGGTACGAAAATTATCGACGTATTTTTAAAAATTCATAATCAGCTTTTTACGATAAATCTGCAATATCTGATTTTTAATTATCATTTTTTTTCGATAAAAAAAAAATATTATTTTTATTTATACGAAAATTAACATGGCAAAAAAATAAAAAAATTACTTTGTATAAAAATAAAATTCAAAGGATACTCAAGCCCTTTAATTTCCACGGTCTCACTCTGGATTTAAGAGGGACGAAGGAGCATTTCTACTGCAGCGGAAGTCATCCCCCTAAATTGTGTCCCATTTTGGATACGTTGAGCAAACTTTTTTCTGGGTCAGTACTAAAAAAAAAAAAAGGTACGAGAGACCATGAATTTCCGCAGCGTCTTCATTTGCCGGCTGGCTGGCCTCCCCAAGTGGGTTGTTTTTTTTTCGGAGGTTGAAACTTTCATTCGAATTTTTTTCTTGGATCCTCGGGCGTGTGGACTTCGTATTTTGCAAAGGTGTATCGTAAAAGCGGGAAAACAGGATGACGAACGTCCATCAAGGAAGTTGCCATTGGGGGTGGTTTTCTTTTCGGGCAAACGACGTCAACCGCGGATGCAACACTTTTTATTTATTTTCCGCATATTAGCGCTGAGAATCTTGTCGTAAATTGTTCCACCGGCAGGGCGGATGTTGCGAGATTGGTCACCCGGGGGTGGTGGTACACCGATGTAAAAGCGAGGGGTCCAACGAACTCGAGAAAACTTGGCTGAAATGAGCTGGTTGGACGGATAGGATAACCGAGGTCTTCTTCCTGACGAAACTCACTCGATCTCCCTCTTGTCCTCGCTTTTCTAACGACCCTTATGTATATACAGGGTGTAGCGTAAATAGTGTTCCAAGTATAAGAATTCAATTTACCAAATAGTTAACCATAAAATATTCTAATTTTAACCATTTTTATCGAAAGGTTTCCAAAAAAGATTTTTTTTTTTTTCGACGAATTTATAATCTCTCGTTACAAATTTGACTGGATTTTCAACAATAATCATTATTTTTTTCATTTTGATTTTTGTTCGATGCTGCTGAATTGAACAATCGTGAAAAATGAATGTGGCGGACAAAAAATACAATCCGTAAAAAACAATGATTTTTTTCACGAAATATTTATTTTTTAAACACCCTGTAGATGATACTTGTGTATATAATTTCTGGATGGAAAGACTGGGAGGGCCTCGGGCAACGCAACGTCCCGGTAATTGCAGCTAATTAAGAGGTTGAATTCTTCCGCTGACCCGCCAACGCTCTCGGCTCTCCTGGAGCCTCGCACGGTGGTGCCCTCTTTTCCTCCCGATCTAATGTTTTCTCGAGTACGTACCCCCTTCACCGAACTACTTTCCACGCTTTTCGTTTCGTCACAACCGGGAAAGAGCCCAAGGATAATTATCTCCTTTGCAAAACCTTCGAAATACATTTTGTCAAAACTGAGGGTTATTAGGGTTTGAAATTTGGACCAAGATTTTACCATGTATGATCGAGCAGATACATGGTTGGTTGGAAAGAATTAAACATCAAATCAAATAAAAACAAAGAAGCAAACAAAACAAGAAATCAAACAAAACAAGAAATCAAACATCAAATCAAATGAAAACATAAAATCAAATCAAAACAAGAAATCAATCATCAAATCGAATAAAAACAAAGAAATAAACAAAACAAGAAATCAAACATCAAGTCAAATAAAAACAAAGAAACAAACAACACAAAAAATCAAACATCAAATCAAATAAAAACAAAAAAACAAACAAAACAAGAAATCAAACATCTAATCAAATTAAAACAAAGAAACACACAAAACAAGAAATCAAACATCAAATCAAATAAAAACCTAGAAACAAACAAAACAAGAAATCAAACATCAAATCAAATAAAAACAAACCTAAACAAACAAAATAAGGAATCAAAAACAAAAAATCAAACAAGACAAAGAATCAAAGACAAAGAATCAAACATCAGACATAAGAATCAAAATCAAATGTAGTGAACGATTTATCGGCGATATTTTCACGTTTCTACAGAGGGAACGAGTGACCATGAGGAAAGGGCTTCAAAGGGCCCTCAGAAGGGCCAAGAGAGGCTTCACAGGAGATGTTCGTGTTCACACTAGTTCTCATGTCGAAACTCCTACAATCGCGCCCTTTCAACCGTCCGCCACCCTAAGCTGCCCTCGAACTACTGGAGTCCACTTCATTTCCAATTTCCCATCAGGAGAGACCACCTCTTACGGGCAATTCAAGTAAACGTAATTTTCGGGGCGAAGGGCATAGCAAAGGGCAAAGGGATTCCCTCATCTCACAATACCTTCGCCCTACATATGTACCGTGTACTCAATTCAGATTATTTTCGCGTACTTTATCAAATTTCTCAAGGTGCGTGTGAGCGAGGGTACCTTGGTCGAGGCACGAACTCTCATCGAGCTCAGGCACGCACCGAGGAAGGGAGAGGGTCAGGGAGACACGGCGAGAAAAGGGGAGGAACTCCCAGCTCGAATGTAAAAGGGAGAGAAAAGAAACTTCGAAGAAAAAGAAGGAAGCAGAATTGTAGAAAAAAAAAATGATTATTATTGCCCTAGTGGTTTACCACTCAAAGTGATCCATCGATTTGGTCACGCAGTTTAGAGGTTTTAGGCGTCGACGTAAAATCCAATGATTTTTATTACAAGATTAATATAATATATTTTTCATCAATTTATCATCTAATAAATTGTTAGATAATAAATATTATTAAATTCATGATTTAATAAATTATAAAATAAATATTATTGAATGTATTTAATTTATTTATTAACCCAAACAAGTAAAACAAAATTCATTATCAATCAATCGTAATCCACTTAACTAATTTTTCTACTTTTTGGTGAACTTTTCTAGAAAGTGATCCATCAATTTGGTCACGCAGTTTAGAGGTTTTAGGCGTCGACGTAAAATCCAATGATTTAATTTTTAATTTTAATATATTTTCCATCAATTAATCATCTAATAAATTGTTAAACAATAAATATTATTAAATTCATAATTTAATAAATTACAAAATAATAAATACTAATGAAAGTATTATTTAATTTATTAACTAACCCAAACAAGTAAAACAAATTCATTATCAATTAATCATAATCCACTTGACTAATTTTTCTACTTTTCGATCAACTCTTCTCCCAGCTAATTTCGTTATTTAAAATTGACTTTATTTCACTCCTCGCTCGTTCCGTCTTCGTTCGTGCCCTTTAGCGAAATCTTTTATCTCATCTTCGATACATCAAGTCGTAGCATCACGAAGCCTCGAGTTTTTCGGGCCATTTGTCCTGCCTACCAATGCAGTCCAGCCCCATCCCTCTTCCATCTCTTCCCTCCCTCCTTCCCTCCCATCTCTACCCCGTCCCCCCCCACTTTCGACCCTTCGTAAACGCGAAACATTTTTTCGTTGTTAAAGACTTTGCGGCGCGAAGGGACGGCGCAGACGATGGATGGGATTAGGGTCTCACCAGGGTGTAGCCATGGACGATTGCTGCGGGTGAATAGCGTGTCGAGGGGTACGTACCGTTGTAATACAGCCTAACCTTTTCCCATTTTTTTCTCTGACGGATGGTCGAATTTCGTGCTCGGGATGACTATAAGCATTTTTATTTCGACGGAATGCCAGGGGGGGGGAGGAGGGAGGGAGGGGGGAGGGGGGTTGGGGGTTGAAGAAAAAGCAAAGGGAGAAAAAGTTCGAAGGGTAGATCAAGATGAGAATGTGAAATACACGTGGAAGTACGTTTGCTTTCAAGACGTGAACGAGCCACTGAAACGTCTGAAATTTCTGAGGCAAAGTCGAGTATCCGATTGGCACGATAGGAATCGAAGATCGAATCATGGCTCCTGATAGAACACTTGATCGAGAGGTCTGATTCGGCTCTTGCTAATCCTGGTAATCCGATCTTATCCATGTCTGACCTATTACCGGGACATTCCACTTGGAGCTATCAGGGGCTGGATAACTGAGAGTAGGGGGTAAGTGTGCGCAGTCTCTTTATTAAGAAACGAGGCAAGTTACGTACGAGTTTCGGCTACTTCCGGTTGGATAATTAATTAAAATTAGCAAGGTAATTAATTGAGGATGATTGTATCGAGAGTATTTTGTGAAGGAACGATAAGATCGTTTTCTTAAAAACTCGATTAATCATGGCTTATCCAATCATTAGTTGAATTCGATTCGTCTGATTTTAGGATGATTTTTATCACTCTTTATCTCTCGAACTTGAAAACTCTTGAAATTGCACGTTTTTTCAACGCCGCATAACTCTCGCTTCGAAAAAAAAAAACTTTTTTTTTCTCCCACTCTCGAATGAATCAAATTTTGGGTTTTTCGTTGAATTCTTGAGAAATTCGCAAAGTGCGAGATCCTTTTCTTCCTGCGTCTCTTTTTATCTGTCTCTCTGTCCTGTTGCAACGTACTCTCACTCGCAGGGATGTACGAAAAACACGCGCTTCGGAGACGCACGTTGTGGCAGCTGTCTCGAAATTGAATTCGTAAGATAAACAGCACTGACGTTACGACCTATTTTCCGGACTCAGGACGCGTGAGAGAGAGAATGGATAAGGTGCAGCAGAAATGCACGAAGCTTCCGCTTCCTTTCTTCAGGCTCGATTTGTCGCAGGGTCACCCCTTGTAACTTCTTCGTGAAAACCCACACACATATATATATATATATATATATATATATATATAGCTTCAATGAGATCCGGTACGCTTATTGCAACAATGATATACTTGTATTTTGTCCCTTGTGTTTTCTACATGATGGAGTTGTCCCCCTGTCCCCTCTCCTCTCCCTCGTCGTCTTTCTATAACGACCAGTCGAGTTCATTATAAATGTTATTCATCGCCTGAGGCTCGTACACCCCCGATACACCGAGGTCCTCGGTATTTAAACTGATGAAGTTTCCTCTTTTTCTTTCTTTTTTCTCTCTCTCTCTCTCTCTCTCTTTTCGTTTATACACTCCGTGCTCTGTTTTCTTTATCTCTCGACTGTTGCACGAAGAGTCTCCCAGCGATCGTGTTTTTCCTCCCATCGTCCATGATAATAATGTATCTGGAGGGAATAAATTATGAAACCGAGGCAGGAAACGTCAAGATCTATCGGTATACCCCCTTAAACGTTTGTGAAGAATACATCGTTGAGACAGGGTTCACTTTGAGATTGAAACCTTTGGGTTTCGAGGGTAAAATCGTGTAGGATATTTTTTTTTTTGGTTTTGTCAAAGTCAAACAAAAGTTTCGATACGAGGATGAGGGGAGGTTGGGGAAGGGCCTGGGTTAGGTACTCCTGTCATTTGGAAGAGCGGTTTGGTATTATTGCAAGCTCGTGAGAGATCCAGAGTTTGGAAAGTTTGAGGCCGGGGGGCGCCAAAATCTCGCGAGGAAGGATCATGTGCCTCGGAAACGAGGACAACCCTGACAGGACGTCCTCCGAATCCTCTCGCATTTCTGCCAACCCTCCCATATAAAGCCTTCCCACAGTTCAAGGCGCAGCTTAACCGCAGCAGCTAAGAACGCGAAACCACCGTGGGACGAGATGATACAAGCTTGATACCAACGTCTCATACCCCACCTAGTCGAGTCTCCGAAACCCGGAGTTTCCACCTTGCTCCACGAGATTCGTTACCTCGAGATATGCCTTTGTGGCATAACTCAAACCTGAGCTTTCCTTGCGGTATGCTCACACTTGGATCCTCACTGGCGACCCATACGTGACAGACTTCATTATCCTGACGAAAGAACGTTTAGGGACCTCGATGTTTTTGAGAATACTTTATTCTAAGAGAGAGAGAGAAATGAACAACAAAAGACAGCATACGTTTCATTTAAATTCAATTTTTCAATATTTGTGGGTGAAGAATATTTTTTGTTTGGGTTTGTTTGCGTTTGTTTTGTTGTATGATGACCCAAACAAATCCAAACAAATCCAAACAAACCCAAACGAAAAATTAAAAAAATAAAATATTTAAACAATATGTTTTTATGTTGTAAACTATAACCTATATTTTAAGTTAGGCATCTAGAAGTAGAGTAGTGAAAACCTCATTCGAATCCATGCAGTAGTTTTTGAGTGATGCGCGTACAGACAGACAGAAATTCTAAAAACTGTTGATTTGGTTTCTGCTGCTCTAATAAAGACCCCGCAGATCATTTTTTTTTAAATATTTTCAATGTACAGACATCGGTCTGTTTTATTATAAGTAAAGATTCCACTTAATCGTCCGGTTACCTGCGAGGGAAAAAAAGGTTTACCCGGCTGGAAGATGGAAGTGTGGTACATGTGGCTGGTGACGGAAAACATCGAATTACCAGCGAGGAGATCCTGAGATGATCCTCCAGTTGTTACAGCTACCAATTTTTTGATAACCAAGAGGGAAAAAATCCAAAAAAAACTTCAATGTGAAAAAACAAACCAATCAAAAACAAACCAACCAAAAACAAACCAACCAAAAACAAACTTCAATAAAAAAAACAAACCAACGGGAAAAGAACTAGCATTTGCCATAAAGAATAGCGTTTTCACAGGCATGTTGGGGGATGATGACGTCATCAGGAATTCGTTCAGTTAGATTAGCAACGCTGCAACGAAAACTCGTTGCCCTCAGAGTCATCGAGTTAAAAGACTGAGCGAATCTATTGGGTGCCTTTGCTGCAACGACAGGTGGGACCCTAGAAATGAGAATTCGAGAAAGAAAGAACCAGAGAGAGATGAAAACAGATGCCGGAATATGCTGATAGTTTGTCAAGGCAACAACAGCGAAAGCCTGAAATTCAGGGAGCACAGAGCCAACCTAATTAAAGTCCTGCACTTTTCTTTCATTACCCTCCTAGCACCCCAGTATGATTCTCTCTCTTGGCCTTACTTTATTTTACGCTTTCGTTCGTTGGATTCTAACACCAAGCTGTACTTTCACGTCCCGGTGAGGTCGTCTCCACCGAGTACCTCGAACACTCCCCACTCTCTTCTTCGTCTCTTCTTTGCAGTGTTCTCCAGCGAACAACGCTTTCCTTCCACGCTTCGTGATATTTTCCCGAGGCACTAATTTTGCTGTTTATTCAACGGTTGTTCAACCCCCGGCGCGTCATTGTATCTCATTTAGCCATGATCCATCTTCACTCTCGGCACGTGTATCGAGATACGCGAAAAACAAATTGAGAAAAGTTTTTCGTTTTTTTTTTTCTTTGCCCGGGGCTCCGAAAAAACCTCTGAAAAAAAGTCTAACTGCGTGGGAATATTTAAAAAATAAATTAGTTGCTCGCTTGAGGCTACTTAAATTGGAGACAAATTTCTGGTACTTTTCTTTTGACCAACTTTATTTTCGTATCAACAATTTTTTTTTTCGTTTTCTAAAATGACGATGTTACGGTTTCTTTGTTAACCAAAAATTATTAATAATTTTCGCTATTAACTAAATATTAAAAATCGCCATTTTTTTTTGTCCTGCTCTTTCACTTCCGGCGCTCAAATGAGAACAAAAGTTACAGCCCTTCTGGTAATGCAACTCGAACGAGAATGACTCATATTCGGAAATACGATAGACCCTACCGTACGCCTAAAGTACAGTCTCTGCCAGAACAATCACTGTTTCGGATTGTGCAACATTTGAGGAAAATATATAATTCCGCAACGCCCGAGGGATGCGTCGTTTCTCTTTGCTACGTAGTCACCTGACTAAGCGGTACCATTATCCGCTCCAGAGAATCCTGACTCAATGCGTTTGTTCCTTCATTCATTCCTTGAGAAACGACGAGAAAGTTTCGCATCTCACGAGCGCCGAGCCAGAAAGGAGGAGTTTAGCAATCTAAGGTGAGTAAATAAATACGATGCTAGAATATTGAGTATGGATATAGTAGAACGAGCAGGTCCTCTACCAACGTTACTCATCTAGCCAGACTTCATTCATTTGCTTTGCATCTAAATTATTATATTATTATTCATTAAATTAATTTTCATTAATTTAATTAATATGAATCAATAATTAATTAATTATGAATAATAATTATTATTATTCATGATTAATTCATTTATCAATATTAAAATACAGAATTATAATAAAATAATGATGAATTAAATGAATGAAATAACTTATTATTATTATTATTATTCAAAATGAGAAAAAAATAATTGTGATAATAATCATTTGACGACTTGATTTAATTAATATGATTATTAAAAATTGATTATATACTATGACAAAGTTAATAACAATAATATCACAGTAGGACAATAATAATAATAATAATAATAATTTTCAAAATTCACGTACACGCGTACGAGTTTGTAACGGCATAAGCTGGAGTTAGATGTGCAATCTGGAGTAAAGGCTGTCCCTCCATAAGCGTGCAAGCATTGTCGGTTGCACCCGAATACCAGGCGGGTATCCAGTGGTTATGGTAATGGAATTGGTACGGCAGTCTCTACCTCATATTACTCGGGAAGCTTGCCGACAGCGCGCGCGTAGAGTCCTCACTGTGTTTGGGTACCGACCGGCTGATATCGCGGAAAACTTTAAACCTATTTATACTCGGGCATCCACGCTGCTGCTCTTTAACGGAATGAAGAACACGGCTTTCGACCACCTCGAAATTTTGAAACCAGTAATCTCCCAAACGGATGAACCGATTGCGATGAAATTTAATGGCCGCTTTCAGGAGCTTGGCTTTGATGGCGTCTTGGTCGGCATTTTTGAAAATTTTGAAAATTTTGAAAAAAAAAAATTATCTTTTATGGGAAAAATGGAAAAAATCATTTGATGAAACAACTGTATTTATGGTACTGCAATTTTTCATATTTCTAGTACTAGAAGATATTTGGATTTTATTTTATTTTCCGCGGTCATTTTCCAAGGAGACGAGCGAACAGTCCATTTTCGTTTTTTTTTTTCAAACTTTCCCTTTGTGCACCGTGTCTAATTGTATAACCGACGATAGAGCCAAGTGGAAGTTTGGTCGGAAAGAGCATGGAAAAGGCACCGAGTAAAGTTTCCACCTTGACTCGGTGAAGAGAAGGTGGAAGAAGAGGAAGAACTCGAGGAGAACCCGCTGACAACGAGATTGCGAGAATGTGGTGAAAAAGAAAAAGGGGAGAACGAATAATGTTCAACGACGTTAAGTTGCCGGGTTAAGGACTAGAAAGTTAGCTCGGCCTGAGGATGAATTTGAAGCCACCGAATAACTCGACATCTCTTTAACGGCCCTGTCGTCGTTTCCACTCTCTCTGTTCCTACTCCCTAGACTAGGATCTTCGTATCGATCCTGGTCCAAGTAATTTTCATTACTCTTACGAACCGGTTGTCTCTAGGGACCATTTAAAAAAATACAATTTCGAGTTCTTCCCAGAATGAGACGAAGGTGCCATCAGGTTTGTTTGGGTTTGTTTGGAGAAGGAAACGGAAGGGTTTATTTGGAAGGAATCGCAGAAGGAAACGGTCCAGTTCCTACTATCAATTATCACAAAAATTTTATAAACTTCTAAAAAATCGACTTCTGACTGAAACGGATTTTCAATGATTCCACATGATCCTTTGGCCCTTGGAGAACTCGACACTCCCCGTAGGTTGCTTGGTATGAAGATACTATTTTCGAGCTGAGAATATTATTTTCCTCCACGTTCATGACATCCGTCCAACTCGTTTCATGTACCAGGTTGATGAGCATCGAGAAAGAAACTTTTACCTGCTGGCATCGCACGAAAGGACGAACCTGCTTTTGGGCTCCACGAGTTTAGTGGATAAAGCTGGTTTATGCTCTCGGAGTAAAGGACTGGAAGACCATTCCCCAAGCTCGGCCTTTCGCGCTTACACATTTCGGATGAATTACGAGACCTCGGTGTCGTGAGAGGAAAGAGGAGACCTAGAGAACAAGAGGGAGAGAGGGAGAGGGAGAGGGAATACGAAACGTCGAGATGAGAGAAAATCTTCACCAGCTTTCGTCCCTCGGTTCTTACTCGAAAAACGTTGGAGTGAAACAACGAGAGTTTACAGGGCACACGTACAAACACCACAGGGAGGACGCAAACTCTCTCTCTCGAAACTAAGGTTGGGTGTAACGATGAGAGTGGAAAAGTCTCGTGGCTCATGCTCGGCTATGATGAACGTCAAACGTCTAACCAAGAAATTCGTATGGGGATTGCACCAGCTGGTAACCACAACGTACAACACGACAGCCTTCTCGAAAATTTCGGACCATTCCCTCGAAACTTCTCCCCCCCTCTCTCCAATGCCTTCAACCCTGCGCACTCATCTTCCGAGTTTTTATAGCGCGCTAAATTCTTTACTCACTTACTCAACGCGTGTATCGTACTTTTCGAGTCCTGTTCTTCTATACTTCTCACCTTGTGAACATTTCCCGAGCTTCAAAGATATTATTTTCTCGCACGCTTGTGCCAACCTTCGAGATATATTTTACTGCTTTCCTCGATGATATCTGAGACGATTTTCGTGACGTAGGTTTTACTCGATTAAAAATATGGAGGATATTCTTACATTGTTGCGAGGTAAATTCTCGTATTTTTCGTTTGACCCAGATGCAGTTTTTTTTTTTACAGGTATCTTTGTTGGCGATTTTGGAAATGGAAATTTTGGGGTTAGGGCGAAATTTATGGTTGATTCGTACTCAGGGGATCAAATTACATCGGAATGGAACAATTAAAAAAATATTAAAGATCGAACATTTTTTTCGATTTTTTGAGGAAATAAGTTTTTTCACTAAATCATTGATAACTTTTTTTCCTTTGGGATTTGGTACTTCATTTTGTGCTTAATCTCTTCGTTATGATTTTCTCTTCAAAATGCTTTTTTAATCATTGAAATCCGATGATTTTTCGATTTTTGGCAGAATTTCAAAGTTGG
>JAPYZJ010002008.1:0-54599 GCA_030522765.1 Ophioninae sp. B BG-2022a
AATTATTGAGGTATTTCAATTACGATTATATTGAAAAAGAAATAGAGAAAATAAAAAATAATTATTTTCGTTGCCTCGCAACGTTGCGAACTTCAACCTGATGTGTTCTTAGTGTTGGTCGAAGTACCAACAAACGTGTTCCAACTTCCGTTCAAAAATTTGATTTATGAGGAACTGAATGTTCGAGTCTTAAACGCCTTAACCAGCTATTACTCAGTACCGAGTTCGATTCGCAATAATAAACTCTAATTGAGACGAATCAGTTCGGAGTTTCATGGCAATATTGCGAAGTGGGAGGCTCGGGATCGAATGAAAAAACTTTCCTTCACGGTTCACCGTACGAATGATCGCCGGAGGAACAACGGACGAAGAGCTCATTCCAACGCAATATCCGAGGAAATTAATCACGAGAAAAGCTCACGTATGGGCTCGGAGCAAGTTTTCCGGTTGAATCCATTCTTACTTTTTTTTTTATATCGATCGATCGATAAGAAAGCTAAAGATGTACAATGGTCCACGCGGTTAAACGTTTATTAAACCTGGCGTTTCTAGAGACTGATCGAACAATGACCTTTTTGTCCATACTATACGGACAAAATGATATAGTTCAGTAGAACATATCATAAATATAGAAATTTTGAACAAATAAACTTTTTGTTATTTTGTTGAATTTACATTACTCGTTACAGCGAAAGAAAACTCATAACGGCCTAAAATCTGTTGAGACTAACTGAGAAAGAAATGGATGCCCTTACAATGACAGTATTTTGACAGATTATTAATAGACACTTAAAACACCTCCTAAGCGTGCTAAAATAACAAAAGCTTCTCGATTTAAGGGGACCCGGTGGTCTAGAAATTTCAAAAAATCGATTTTTTTTGCGATATTTCGCAAAAAAGTGAAAAAAGACCCGATTTTACGAACTTTTTTTTTCAAAAGCGCGCCATTTTGTCAATTTTTAATTTTTTCTATTCGTTCTAGTTCCGACCATAACTGCACTCTTTCTGATTAAGAATCTTTTTGAATTTTTTGTTTCAGATGATTCTCAAAATCATCTACGCCGTCCGGGTCCGATTTGTCGAGAGGGTCATCTCCATCGGTATTTTAAAAAATAATAAATATTGTTTTAAAAATAAAATAATTTTTTTTTGTATTCTCAATAAATGCAGTAATGAGCCCGAAAAGTTGAAACATCGTTTTTGAAATTTTTAATGGCGAAAAAAAATCCCGAAAATAGGTCGATTTTTCGTGCTCTAGACCACCGGGTCCCCTTAAAAAACAGCTAGTGTCTCGTTTTACCCATAAATGTCATTTTCTACGAACTTCCCCTATCATCGTATTCCCTGGAAATGAAAATCCATACTCGAACCCAAGCTGGTTAAAAACGTCATAGCTATCGATCTATATCCTCCTGCATATCCGGATACCTTATTCGTACCTTAGAAATGGCTTCGGTGGATTTGCCAGTTCGATCTAGTTGGCGCAGGTTGATCCCGTTTCCGGAACACTCCTCTTCTCCAGGGAGATGAGGGAAAACGACCCTGAGATATACCTACTTGTGGCTTTCCGTTCGCGTTGAAATCCAGTGAGAGCACAGGCTTGCTGGAAGTAACGCGATACGTATGGAGCATTGGAGACTGACAGTGTTGCTGGCTTTGGTCATAATCAAGGTAATGGCGAAACAAAGGGCGCCAAAACGTTGCTTGTTGCGCAAAGCTACGCGTTTATCTTTCTCGTAAATTTCGACGTACGATAGCACGCATATTTATCCAGCTTCACACATCGGTTGCCAGATAACACAGCGCGTAGAGATCCGATGTGACGGGCATACATTAACCGGTGACTGTTTGCAAATGCTTTTCACCGGTTTCTCGTTTCCGAAGTTGGACGAGCGACGTCGACGGCCCAGACGTTCGAAGCACGAATGAACTGAACTTTGCCAACCTTTGCACGCATTCTTGACACTTTAATGTACACACAGGAGGGAGGAAGGGGACGGGGGCAGGGGCGTACGTACGGCCGTGCTTGTGTCATCGCGTGAGTCGGATCCACGATAAAGTTCAATCACACGAGCGTATGTGCAACGGCACGAATGAAGAAATCTGATCACTGTGCAAACATCAATTTTACGAGCAAAAAAAAAAAAATCAGAAATTAATCGCCCGGAAATATCGCGGAACAATGACCAACGAGGAAATGAGTTTTTGGTAATGACGCTGTATTTCGCGTGTTTGGAATGCAACTTTTCTTTGGCTTCTTTCTTTTTTTTTGTTTTTTTTTTTTTTGTTTTCTCATTTTTATTATCATTCGAACACGAATGTCCGTGTTGGAACGAAGTGGAAGAGTTACACCTCATGACACGCGAGTATTTCTCGAAGTATATATTTATTTTGAGGTTAAGTTGTATCGTCGAATTCTGGATCTATGAATTCTACTCGAATTTACGATTATCTACAAAAATTCGATCGACCATGAGAAAAATGAATTTGAAGATTTTTAACCCTAGATAGATAACCATGTTTGAGTGAGCATATTTTGGATTTTGTGTATATTAGGTTTTTGAATATGATATTATGTCTTAGTGTATGTACTTTTATTGTGAGTAAATGAAAAAACATTAGAGTTTATTCATATTTTTATAAGAAAACAAATGAAAGAACAAAACAAGGTACTTCTTACTTTACAAAACTTTACAATTTAAAAAAATCGATTACGTCGTTTCGACGTAAGTTATCTATGAAGGGTTAAGGTTACGTCGATCTCGTATGTTTAATATTTGAAGACGAACTCGCGTAAACGTTCCAGTAGATTTTCGAGTTTGAATCGAACGAAAAATAAAGTCATTATCGATAATCGATTTTCTTTGCTTTTCAACCGTGCGAAGTTTAACCTCGTTTTTTTTTCATATATCTCTCGGGTGATTCTTGCTTATCGATTTAACGAGGAATTCGGTTATTGGGGAATGAACGAGGTCGGTGAAATGAGTTCGGGGATCGATGCGAGGGTTTTCCCAAATTGTGAGTTTGTTTTTGCTCACCAATAAAAAGGGTTTTGCTTGTAAAGTTGATAAAAAGTGCGAGTTGAGGAGTAGCCACGTTGCTTGTCGGAAATGTAATACCCGACGTGCCGGCACGCCCATATACGAGCGAGCTCGTGTATTTCGCTTCTCGCTGTTGCTCCTGTTCTCGTGTTGGAATCTTTATTCTGTTATCCAACGTGCGTTGCTTCCGCGCTTGTATTACTCTCCCTCTGTTTTCCTCTGTTTTGTGCTTTTCCTCTTCCTTCCTCTCATCCTCTTTTTCCCTCTCTCTCTCTCTCTCTCTCTCGGGTTTAGAATTTTAGGGCCACCTCGAGTCTGTACCCTCGTAGAGAAATATATGAGGGGTTTAAGGGGGTGGATTTCTGTCTGCTCGGTGCGAGTAGCGACATCCCATCTACTCGTGTACCGTATTGTATACGCGTCAACTCTGAGTTTACTGGTCTCTCATAGCAAAGAAACAGTGTTGTTTTTTCCACTGGTGAATTTTACCACTCGCATATTTTGCATTATATGCTACGTCGCGAATGTGTACAACGGCATCGTAATGTGTACGATAAAGTATGAATTGCGTTGATATTTGTCCCCACAAGCCTTTGAGAAGCGCCGATACTTCGTTCGAGCCCGAGAAAAAAAAAGCTCGATCGCCCATATTTTCGTTTTTTTGTATTGATTTTTTTTAAGATTGTTGAGGACGATTTGTAGAAAAAGTGCATAACATGGAAAGTTTGAAACGTTACCGAATTATTATTCATCTTAACATTTGATAATGATTACGCTGTAGTTTCGGTTTTTGGTACGCAACGATTTTTTTTTTTCAAACTGGTTTGTTTGGGTTGTACGTTATGTATTGTTTTTAGGAAT
This sequence comes from Ophioninae sp. B BG-2022a, assembly GCA_030522765.1. Taxonomy (NCBI): domain Eukaryota; kingdom Metazoa; phylum Arthropoda; class Insecta; order Hymenoptera; family Ichneumonidae; species Ophioninae sp. B BG-2022a. Next base: position 3,903 of record JAPYZJ010002008.1, read on the forward strand.
TTACAACAGAAATCATCAACAAAAATGCCCTTGATTATAATTAAAAAACAAGAGGTTTAAAATCATTTTGCTTTTTGAAAATTTAAAGTTATGATTCAGAATTTTGAAAGAAACCCAAACAGTAGTGAAATATAACAGATGAAACGGTTAGAAAATGAAACAGTGAAAAGTTGAAGAAAACTTTTACCTTTTCAATTTTTTATTTCGATCTTTATGTAACGCCTTTTTTTTTCTTGCGAATTGAGGTTACGAGTATCCGATGAAAATAAATAATAACGTGCCAGTAAACTTAAAAGCCGAAACTGCAAAAAATAAACGCAATTCAATAACGATAAAGAAATAAAAAAAATACCGCTGCTATCCCAACGATGCAAACTTCAACGCTAACAAACGTTATCGATAAGAATGAGATCACTTAAAAGTTTTCGTTGTTTTTAAATGCGAGGTTTTTTCTTCTACGCTTTTCACTGCTTTACTTTTACCATTATTCGAAGCCTTTTTGTGAGTTGGAGTTGGTTATCTTTGATAAAAATAAGTGAATGATCTTTTGAGTAATTCAGACAAATAGAATAGCAAAAAAATTTAGTGGTTGAACCGAATACATTTTCGTCGCATTTTCAAAATGCAAATTTCATTTCATTTTATTTAAAAAATGCCAATTTTATTTTATTTCATTAAAAATGCAAACGCAAACGTCATAAAAATTAACGTGAAAATCTGTTTATAAATTCGTATGTAAAATTTATATCGAAACTCGTAATTGAAGCAAATAAATCGATCGCGTCCAAAAAGTGTGGAACGTAACGTGAAGGGATTCAAAAAATGCATTTATCCATTTCGTCGATATGAAAAAACAGAGCATATCAAAATTCATCTCCAATTCAGGGACTATGTGGGTGGCGATAAAAATAGGTCAAAGCTTTATCGATGCAACGATTACGTGTTGTTCGATAACACGAATAATACTTTTAACGACTTGCCAATTCAAGTGTCAGTGCACCCCAGTATCCCAATATCCAACCTCGTAACGCGCTTCGTATTTTTTTTTTTATCGGACTTTTTGGTTCACGCGTTGAAAATGACATTCCCATGCAGGTATGCATTTATCGATGCAACAACGCGTGTGCAATATCGGGGCTAGAATCTCTTGGGGAAAGACGAGGAAAACCATTGGAAGTCGAAGTGTTTCTCTGCGAAGAGACTGCTATTTCGGATAAAGTACCTCTTCGAAGTTCAGTTATCGGTTGGATAAAAAAAAAGCACTTGTATTCCACTGGAGACTTTCGCAAACAATTCACGTAAGCACTGCGACGCCGAAATTCGCATAGTCGGAATGCAACCATTTTTTTTTCGTATTTTTTATTTCGTTATCCAAAAACGGATATTAACCTCAATTTTTAAGCATCGCAATCGGGTTGAATGTATGTCTTATTGATTGAAGATATTAAGCGCACTTCCACCAATTTCCGGTAATCAATTGTAGAAAATACTCCATTTTTTCAACTAATCCCAAATTAAACCTAGAAAGAACTTTTCACGTCGCAACCTCCAGGAAGTCTTTTACAAAGACTATTCTCGGATCCTCACCTCGAAAAACACGGCGAAAAGGAGAATCAAATGGGATTTTGAAAACGTGGTGGAAAAAATGGGGAAACGACGAAAGTATACATTTTTTAAAATATCGATTTTTTTTCAAAGATATAAATATCTAAAAAAGAGATCATATATAAAAGATGTATGAGATAAGATCTCACCTCGAAAAAGATGGCGAAAAGGAGAATTAAATGTGATTTTGAAAACGTGGTGAAAAAATGGGCAAAGGACAAATGTATGGATTAAAAAAAAATCTTTTTTTTTTCAAAGATATAAATATCTAAAAATAAAAATTTCTAAATAATATTTTTTTCATTTTTATGATTAAAATTTTAAAAGATATTTCAATATTAAAAAACAAATTACTTTTCGTGTTTTTTTTCGTTCGACCGTGTCATCAAATCGAATTGCTCAGATGCTTACGTTCCGAACACCCTATATATTTTTTTTTCAAACGGATGCATTCGAGTTCTACCAGAGTTATCGTACTCACGTAGCGTTAAAAGCGTTCCAAGACGATGTCAACGGTTCGGTGATGCCCCAGGCTTTTTATCCGAGATGAAATGACGGTATCGCGATCGTCGAGGAAGCGCCAACGTTACGTCAGCGCATCGCACCGCTCCGCGATCTCTTTCCGCTGTTTTTTCGATCACGACTATCACCGAGATTGTCTAACATACCCCGACTTTTATTTTACCTGAAACAAACGAAAAAACATGTTTGGGTGAAAAATTAAATAAATCGAGGCTTATTTTGGGAATCTAGCCCAAAAATGACCAAGAAGAGGTCACACGGATTCCAAATAATCAAACTGACATTTTTATTATTGCAAAGCAAGCATTTTCTTCTGAGATGTTTTCTTCATTAGGCTGCAGGTACGATTATTCGTTTTTAAATAAAGTTTTTTTAATAATCGTGAAAGAAATAATAAGAAAAATAAAAATGAAAAAAACTGCTATTGTAGGACAGAATATTTTAGTAAAATATTTGTCCGTTTGTTAGTAATAAATTATTGAGACTGGTATACTAATGAAAATCGATTTTTTTTATATAGCATGATTTTTGTGGAATTTCTGAAATTTGAAAAAGTATTCGGCTAGAACAAAGATTTTTTATTGTTCTTTAAAAAAAAGTAACAGAACAGAGATGAGAAACTATTGTACCTAACGAATATAGAACAATCGCGGTATTTTTATTAATTAGTGAATAATGACTGCATAAATTATAGTCTGGTTATTTATCATTATTTCAGACTGGTTGTTAATAATTATTTTCCACTAAACAAATCACGTACATATTTATAAATAATTTAAATAATAATAATTTGGTTGTTTATAAACGTAAAAAAAACCTCTGATAACCGAAATAATCAATAAGTTCGGTTATCAGAAATTAGTATTCGTGCTATCGGCTATTGATTTTTCATTTAGGCAATTATCATTGTTCTCTAAAAATTTTATTTAATCGAGGCTCGTAATAGCGATTAATTTCGGTTCCCTCGTTTATCGATTGGACTATTATTAAGCGGTGAATTTTTGAGGCCTCCTTAACGCAACCGGAAATTAATATTTGCCGTGGACACGCGAGCAATGGATCGGTGATTGCGATATCCTTTTATTTGGTCCTCGTTTATGTGCGGTTGCCATTATATGGAGGGCGCGATAAAGGAGAACAAAACGAATGATCGAACGACTTCCATCGGGAGGAGCTCCAGGAGGGGGAAGGTATGAACGCGCGAGTGCTCACCGGGGATTGCTTGGCTCGAGTAGTGACTTTTATGGAATAAAATGAGGTGAAGAACGCCCAGTCGATTTTTATCGTTTTCTCGTGGAAACGCGTGCGCAGCTAGAGCAGAAGAAAATTCCAGAGAAGTCAATCGAATGTCTCCCGAACAATTTTTCACAATCAAGTTCCAACAGGTTCGCGACGAAGCTTCCTGAAGTTTTAATTTCATTAAATATTTGCGAGTTTAATAAAAATGGAAATAGTTCATGTGGCTTCACACGAGGATAACCGGAAAAGGAATTTCGCTTTTACGAACAAGAGTGAAAAATGTCCGGCGGTTGGTTTTGGCCCGTGCATCGCAGCTTCTCACAGAATCGATAGGCAAAATACCACTTGAATATTTTAACCCCGTGCAGACTCTACGTGTGTCTTTATGTCCCATATACGTCAGCTTCAATATTGAGGTCGAAATGGAAGATGAATCAAGGGTGAAGAACACGAGGAGGAGAGATAGAAAAATAAAGAGAGGGAAGATGGAGAAAAAAGAGGAACAAAAAAGGAGAAGAGCAAAAACGAATCACGTTGAAATTTGCATGGAGGAGCAACGACTTGTTTATTTTCTCAAATGTCTCTTGACAGATATTTTCGAGTCACAAAAACATTTTTTAGGATTTTCATTGAACGATTTGCGACGAATTTGTAAGTGAACGAATTTACGATAAAAATGAAAATACCAACTCCGAAAAACGAATACTGGAGGTAGAGAATGATAACGAATGTCCCATTTTTTTAAATTGCAACAAAACTTCTGTTTTTCTACACACTCACGTTTTTTTAATCAAAGTTACGATATCAATTTTGTTTTTATTTTTTTTTTTGTTTATTGAGATCAACAACCGTAGTATTGAAGAGCACTTTGGGTAACAATAAAAATAGAGTAAACAGAGAACGAAGAAGAATTTCCGTTGCGAACAAACGATGGAAACTTCTTCAGCATGGTAGATAAGCAGGAGAGAACAAAGGATGTAAAGGAAAGAGAAAAGGCAGAATAATTGATCGGTTCATCGATATATTCCCTACAAAGCAAACCATCGAGTGAAAAATTCCTATCGGAGAAGAATTTCCAGAAAATTCAGGAGAGTTCAATAAAATACTAGCATCAACGGAAAAGCACTGAAAAAAGGTAATTCAAATAATACTATAGGAAACAAAAAGTCGTTTTCAGAGTTTCTGTGGAACCAGGAAGTGCTCGAAGACCCATCGTTGTAAAATTCATACGAAATACGAGGGAGCTTGAATAACGAAGCAAATAACCTTGGTAAATAAAAAAATAAAGAAGCCTAATTACTGGTATCACGAAAACGAACAGGAACGAAGAAAACATCAAATGAAGGAGACGTTATCGATCCGTATGGAATAAATAGCAAGGAAATTGGGTGAGATACAGAAACCGTACCTAGACAGAAAGAGGATTGAGCACAGAGGGCAAATTGAGGGACGAGAGAGAGAGAGAGAGAGAGAGAGAGAGAGAGAGAGAGAGAGAGAGAGAGAAAGAGAGAAAGCCAGCTGACAGAGGAAGAGGGAGGAAGATAGAGTAAGAATGAGGGACTCTCCGGTCGTCTCCTCCCAGCTCTCTGCTCCCGTGGCGATTTCAATTTCACTCGGGTTAATGTCGAGTGGTGGCGAGGCCGTTCCAACGCAATTTGGCTAGACCAAAGGAGAGCAGGCACCGAGGGATGCATCCACTGTCTGTTCGACCGAACATATTCATCTCGCAGAGGACTCTCGATGGCCTGTTAACTTCTATATACAGATAAGCTCTTCCTACATTTTCACGTATCGTAGATCTGTCAGAAGTTCGAAAGCTGCTTCAAGCTAGATCAAAGTTCGATCGAGTAATTCCCCTTGTTATTCCTGAGCAACTTTCTCGATCAACAGCACCATTGATTTTTCCAAAGCGAGGGCTTGGCGAGTCACCCTTGTAGACATTTTAGCTTGGAAGATCTAGGTACTGACTCTCATCAGCTGTCCCTAGGTAATATCAGACTCTGATCGAGCTTCCACTCGAGAATTGGCTCGTAATGTAACCGATCTAATCCTAGGTCCTGATACCCCGATCCCTTTCTGGACTGATCAGAAATGGGCCGGAAAACAAGTGGTAAATTACCAGGAAAGATGTAGAGATTGAGAATTAACTGTGAATTAACGAGGACATTAAACATGGCTCGTTTCAGGGTTTTTGGAATGCTTTACATTGATGTCTAGGTATTGGTATTCTCCGTTATGTCAGTATAGAATTTTCGTTAACTATCAACATTTATTCTAATATCAATATTACTACAATTATTATTGTTGAAAAAAATAAAATTATGATAAATTAAATGAAAATGAAATGATGATAAATGATGAAAATCAGACCAAGATTACAATAAACAAAATCACGTTATTACATTGATTTATTAATATCGTTGTCGATGCAAAGTGTATCATTTAATAATAGGCTAGAATTTCACATTAGGGAATAGCGAATTTCCTGTTCAAAGATTTTGCCAAAAAAATTTGTGACATTCATGGTCTGTTCCACGGAAGGTCCCGGATAGCTAAATCGGGCGATCGAAATTTCGATCATACGTGAAATGAGGGACGTCCGATCAATGTTGAAGCAAGATTATGATTTTGTTGATTCATTATTCCAAGATAAATGAATATTTTGTTGGTTTGAGTGGGGGGGTCACGTGATGGAGCTTCCGAAAGTACAAGAGGATGTTCGGTAATAGCATTAGGGGTAATTAGGGAAATACCCTTGGACGTAGCTGGCTACGGGGTTTAATCCCGGAAGATTTCCCTCGCAGACCTGTCCAATGACCTGGGATGTCCGAATTATCGTACCTACATATGCGTCCTTCCTCTACGCCGCATTGTTTTGTCCATTGATATTATTTCAACCTCCAGTCTGGAGGACGAAACGTCCCGTTCCCGTGCGAAAAATTGACAGGGCATCCCTCATGAAAACAGAGGCCTTATTGCGGTACCCAGATAGGGATTTCCACAATAGGATGAGGTTTCGGCGTTATAGGGGTGCACCAGTATAAACATGATTTAGCTTCCACTAAATCAATTCTGGTATATGAATTGCTAAACTCAATTATTCGATGTTAGCTAAAAATAGGACAAAGTACCATTTTCGAAAAGACGATTCGAAAAAGAAAATAGGACAAAAAGGGATTGAAAAATGTGGATGGATAAAAGAAAAATAGACAATAGGATTTATAAAAGTTTTCGACAGTTTCCCTGTGCCTTCGTACGTACGATGATACACATCAGGAAACATTTGAGGGCAAAGGTTTTTGCTCGGAGTCAAAGCTACAAGTGCAAGTCGAAACGAATGAAACAGTGAAAGCTCATAATACGAAGGAACGCAGGGAATTCAATAAAGACCTTTTCGCTTTTGTCCTTTCATTTGATTGACAAAGTTTTCGTCTGTGAATTCGTCGCGTACTATCGAGGATGGCTGCTTGGCAGGAACTTGGCGAGAATCATCTGATGAGCACAATTTGCGAGTTTTTAATCTGAAACATCTCTCTTTCCAAAGTATTTCTCCATACTACACTATTTAAACGAAAAAATATCAATCGAAAAAAAAAATGGGTTTTACCGCATTTTCAAATATTTCCTGACAGGGATATCACTCTTCGATTTCCTTAAGAAAATATTCGCGTAATAGGAAACTCGAGTATTCTAGTGGAAGGTAGTCCCGGATCTACGTACACTGAATTATCGTTTATGGGGAATATTTCAGATGGAAAATGGATGAAGGGCGCAGTAGCAAGGGACTCGGTCGTTCCTCCGGATAGTCAACCGGACCGTGAACCGTTTACCTTATTCGCGATATCAGACGTACATTTGCTTTTTCAGACCTTAAGTGGGTACATCGTCGCACGGTAGGTCGCATTGTCCCATCGATTCCCAACCTCACTTCCTTTCTCTTTTGTCAACGCGATCGTTTCCTCATTCTCTAGGGTCAATCTGCCCCCCCCCCCCTCCTTCGAAATACTCGAATTCTCCCTATCCTGTCTCTCCTTTCTCTATTTCCCCTCGCCAGGAAAATATATATCCTAGCGCCTCATTGTCCGTACGTATCCTTGGGCTGTATAAGCACTCGTGAAAAGGGCTGGAAGGTGGGCGAAGGGAGTGTTATCGATTGCCAAGGCTTTTCATGCGGAACCCAGGGACAATGGACTTCCTCTGGCCAACCTGTGTCAACCCTATAATTTAGCCAACAATCGTAGGATCCCTCTGTACCTAATACCACTCTCTTTCCATCCCTCTCCTTCCTTTGGTCTTTCTCCCACCAGGAACAAGGGCGAATCTTTGCGAGGCACGTACTGCCAATTGCCTGGACTCCAGATTCACCCCATAGCCTTTCACAACCCCATTCTCTATCCTTCTCTAACCTAGACTTTATTATTATACGCGAGAAGCTTCGGGGTCTCAACCACGTCCAGAAACTTTCACCATTCACAGGCTGGTACTTCGTAGCTCTTCGATGGTCCATCCAGAGATCTGAATTTCGCTCCCCATAGAATTCTATCGATATCACTTGGACGACCACGGTCGGTACAATAATATTGCTAGATTCGTCATTCAATGCATCTCCAGATGTCGTCTTCCAGGATATTCCGTCTTTTCAACTCCATAATCAATCAACTTTGCCATTCGGATTAATCGACTCTTCAACAGACTCCTGAAGACCGAAGGGATTAGATTGGCTCGCGGATATATTTGGGCAGTTGATGCTGGGGATTTCAGGTATTTGTACTTTTCGGTTACGAGATATGCGCAACTGCGTTTTTTTTTATTCCCTGATTATTTTTTAAATTATTCTGCTCCAAGTTACAGTTTTTTTTTCTGGTGGTCATGTTCCTAACTTTTGAAATAAATGAAAAAGTATCCGAAAGTTGCATTATATTGAATTTTTTAAAATATTAATAGTCATTGTTTGTGCATACTTCTCGATACAAAATTTAAATTAGTGAAAATTAATTGAATGTATAATCAGTCGATAGCATATGAATAATAGCACAATTAATAATAATATAAATCACCCTAACTATATAATTAAATGAAAGAAAATTTTGAAACCCGTATTGTTCTGTCGATCGATTATCGATTAAATATACGTTGAGATTTTTTGATCGATTGATTAGTAATTTTTTTGTCGGATGTTTTATCGATTAATTCTAATTGGAAATTCTAATACGATAATTCTAATCAGAAAGATAATTCTTCAAGATTAATGAGGATAATTTAAAAAGTCAAGATTATGATTATCAAAGAAAACAAATTTGAAAAATAAATTCAAATAAGCTAATTCCATTTTTCGAATTAGGTAAGAGTATATTTAACCCGATATGGAGGTAAAAAACTCGACTTCGCATTCTAGGCCAAGAGTCAAGCTTGCCACGATTTCCGCTGAGCGTGTAAACCTCTTTTTGTCCTTTCGTCGTTCAGAAAGAGATCTTATTCTACACGTCCGGCATTTCCGGCTGAGAAGTCGTGATCGGAAGTCAGGGTAGGATAAAAATGCTCTCGCTCTCCAGGACGCCGAGAGAGTTAGCATTCATGAGTTGACGCGACATTCTCAGCCCATGAAAGCCATTCATAAATTTATACGTCTACGAGACTTGCGGGAAGAGAGGCATTTTCTCCGAGTCCGGCAACGCGTGGGGTAAGCTATGGGCAGTTTCGTCGGGGCTGAGATTACGGAGTGGATATTATTGTGCGCAGAGTAAGATCGAAATATCCAGTTAAGTCAGTTCTTTATAAATTTCGGAAAAAGATATTATTCAATGATTACGTTTTTGAACCGTTGATAAATAAATAATTGTATACGAAATGACTCCTTGATTTTTACACAATGGACAGATTGTATTTATTTTTATTATCAGTCGTCATATATTATTAATTTTGCAGTAAATAATATATCAATTATTTTACGTAATACAAAAATTATAATTACCGTCAAAACTTTTCCCAAAAAATGAAACTAAGGCTAACAGTTTTATTTTCCAAGACTTTATCACTAAATCGTGAAACTACTATTTTTCGAAGTCCCTCATACGATTTTGTAGGAAAACCGTGAAAACCCCTACTTTTCAAAATGTCATACCAGGTGGAAAAAAAATCGAAAAAAATACAAAAAAAAAAAGCAAAATGAAGCTGATCTCGTCCGCTTCGAAACGTCGTTTGGAAGATTGTTGTATGATTTTTATTCGCCGTTTTGTCCGAATAGAAAATTTCGAGGGTGCACGACAATACTTTTATTACATAGAGAGCGAGACTGTATAGGATATTCTCTAGCGACTAAATTTAATAGGTCTAGTGCGTGGATAAAAAGGGGGAGCAACCGTTAGGGCGCAAGGAAAATGAAGTGTGATACCGTTGGTGTGACATCGATCGTGTGTCAACGTGGAGAAACGCGTGACCAAAGAGCTAATAGAGTTACGCTCATGGCCCATTTGGCTTATTGACGGACAGAGGGCATACGATAGTGCATCACGAACGAGGACGACGGGACGTAGTTCAGGGGAAATTATATCGAAGCACGGGAAGTTCGGTGACGAGAGAGAGAGAGAGAGAGAGATTGATTGATTGATAATTTTTAATATGCCCTAGTTCAAAACTAATCGGACAAAAAGAATGCACAAAATAAAACTGCTTATAATATATGTTTCTCAGAATAGACTTAAGACTAAACTTAACTAAAAAATAGAACATTGAAATATAAAAATAAAATAAAATAAAGAAACCATAATTCGGTAACGACAGAGAGGTAGCCAGCAATATAGGCTTTAGCAAAAAGAGCGAGATAGCTCTATTAAGAATAAGAGAGAAATAAAAAAAGCACTTACCACCCCGAGGGATGTGATAGTCAACAAGGGAGGTCTATATAATCAATGGGGTGGTTACGGCTGGAAACACACATCATTTTTTCAAGCAGTACCGATAATAACTGGATAACCAACCATTCAATGCAATTTTACATTATTGTTCGTCGAAGATCAAAGGCAGTTCGAAAAGTGTTTATTTAGAAATTTATTCAGATAATAAATCAATCTGCGAGGTAAATTAATTTAGGTATAGATGTGCAGAGTGGAAGCGTAGCAAAATTTTTTAAAGTCTTTGATAGATTTCGAAATACGAGATGTTGATACACTATCACCGTATCGTTTCTTCCGATGCACTTTTATCAGTGGCTTCCAGACTCCTAATATTCCTTTTCAACGACAATTGCTTTATTTTTGTGGTGGAAGTGTGCTGGGGGAAATAATGTAATTGGATTTAAGGGTGAATAGATTATTCGATAGAGAAATATTAATTTACGATTTCGTCGATGAATCTGTTCTAATTTGAACTTCTTCAGTTATATCACAGAATATATATGAAAAGATATTATTTTGTAAATGGTACTTTAGAATAATCGAATCGGAGCATCAATATTTTCGGAATTTTTAAATTGTATTAAAGAGATAAAAAAACTGGCAGGTTTTAAAATACCCGGGTTGATGAATAGATAGTATCGGAAAGGAGATATAAAAAAATTATTGAAATTGCAGTGGCAATGTGCATCCTTCGGAACTGATCGAATTAATTTTTTTCTAATTGAACGAATTTGAAAATGAACTTTATTTTTGATTTATTTCAATGGACTATAAGAAAATGAACTTTATTTTTTATTCAATTAAATGGACTATTGAAAAATGAATGTTATAGTTTATTTAATTGAATGGACGAACAAAATTGTTTTTATTTCGCTGAGCTCCAAATAAATGTTTAACCTTTTTTTCCATTTTTATAATTATTTAATAATTACATAATTTTATTTTTTCCTTAATTCGATGCACTTTATTTGTAAATTGACATAATCTGTTAATTGAATGAATGAAAAAAAAATTGTTTTTATTTCGCTGAACTCCAAACAGATGTTTAATCTTTTTTTTCGGATTTTAACTTAAATTTTAAGGTTGCTCTTGTAAATTACTCTCAATGTGCTCTTCGCTGCATAACTTGACTTTCGTCATACAGATGTGGCTCTGAAATTGACATCTCAGGGATTGCACGTGTCGGCTCGTAGAGAGCCGCGATGATCTCCGTACACGGTCCACTCGCGGATCACTCGGACGCATCAAGGGAAATCCATTTCTGCCATGACGATACGGAGACTCGGAGGAAGAGGGGGAGGAGGAAGAGAGCGTCGCGCGGTAACTCCTTAATTGGATTTGCCTAATAGCGTGTCGTACGTGCTCACCTTCGTCCTGTGTATCCGTTGTGTATATATCCGTCCCCGAATTGGGGAGCAGAATGGATCGAGGGTGTGATTTGATAACCGTTGTGTGTGCACGCATCCGGAGCCGCACGATCCTGTGTACAGACGTTTCACAATCCGCGCGACACGATCAGGTACGTATTCGCTTATAGTTTCGAATTCAAGCCTTTTCTTTGCGAATGTTTGCGACGATTCATTTTTCCTTTTTTTTTTTCACTGAAATTTTTCAGTTTTTTTTCGCAATAAAAATTATACCTGTGATGTGATTTATACTGAGATAAATCGATCTGCAATACAAATTCCTTTATGTATAAATATGCCGAGTGAAAGGGTAGTTAAATATCTGATGGATTTCGAAATACGAGAAATTGATACACTATCACTCTGTCGATTCTTTCGATGTATGTTTATCAGTAGCTTCCAGACTCCCAATGTTTCTTATCAACGACAATTGCATACTTCTTATTTGAAGTATGCAGAGGTAAACAGTATAATTGGATTCAAGGGTGAAAAGATTAAACGATTGTAAAAATGATAATTCAAAATTCAAAATTAAATGTAAAAAATAATTTTTAAAAAAATATTCAATTCAAAATTCAAAATTCAAAATATTAATTCAAGAAAATTTAATTCAAATATCAATTCAAAAGTTTGCATCGTTGAAACGAAATTTTCAAACATATCTCATCTGCTATCGAAAATTGCGTCCCAGAAAAGCCTCTTTTTCAGGTTTCTTTCTCTAAGCGTTCGGGAGATTCACCACAACTGATTTTTTTTGTGATTTCGATTCACGGGTGTTCGCATTGTGTTTGCTTGTAAGTCGTAGGCGGAATTGCAAAATTTTCTCGGACCCTCGTCAATGACCCGAACACGAGGGTCCGGGAGGCTCATTCTCAATTCACTGTCGGCTACCACGCGAGTGTATTGTACATGAAAGACGCCGGCTAGCAAATTCACTTACTCGTGGAGCTCCTGAAATAACGAAGCTTTGGAAGGCTTCGGGGAAACTCCGGGGCTATGACTAATTGCTCGTAATCACGCGTTATGCCGTTGTCTCTCCTCCGCACTATCGATCGTCAGTCACGACCTTTCTCTTTCTCTGTTTAGCACACACTCGATTCACAGCCCGTTCTGCTCTAGTGGGCTTCTCATGTCGTCAAACATACCCAGTGGAGCGTCAAACGGAGATTGCTCTGGAGTTTAAACGATCAAGGGAGGGAAAGAGACAAAGAGGAAGAGAGAGAGAGAGAGAGAGAGAGAGAGAGAGAGCTCTTTGTGCTTGAAATTTAAATATCCGAATTCACTATTCGTGACAGCAATTCGTTTTCTAGGCTTACCTTTGCCTTTCAACAAAGAGGTACAGCTTTCAATGTACCAAAGACCGAGAGGAAAAGGGAGGGATGTCATTTTCAATTTTTTTTTTCCGCCAATTTGATTCTTCATCTTTTTCTTCATCCCCGAGCTCATAGAAACCGGAAACGCTGGAAGAGACATAATTTCCGTGGACTTGAAGTTCGCATCGTTGCGACGCAACGAAATTTATTTTATCATTTTTTTATTACCTTAAATCTATTATTAGGTGATATATATTTTTTTCATAAATACAGAAATTAAAAAATAAAGATTTTCGTTGCCTCGCAACGTTGCGAACTTCAATCTCATTAATTTCCTGGGTTTTGAGATGACGAAGAAGCAAAACTTTTCATCGATCCCCCGCTGCTCTTGGAAGCTATTCTAACAAGATACATTCGGTAATTTTCGATTCGTCATTACCGAGATTGTACACTTTATGAGAATTGTTATTCAATGTTCTTCTTTCCCCATCTCTTTCAGTCGTCGCAACACGAATCCTTTTCCGATCTTCGATTTCCGATGCTAATGATATTTCCGATTGGTAATTCATCCAATATCGATGACATGCATCATCGATCATAAAACATCAGCTGGCAAAGGAATCTTCCGAATGAAACGATTTCCTTTTTGGTTGGGTGTTTTATTTCCATTTCGTGCTGTGCTGGAAACCATCAGCCAAGTCGTCTATTTCTCGTGGAGTTTCTGCAGATTCGAAATTTCGTTTATTTTTATTTAACGTCACGCTGCCACAAATATGCCTGTTAATTGTGGAAATGTGATGAAGAGTAGATCGAGCAGACGGGACTATAATGAACGCATACATTATTCGACTGTTCTCGTACATAAATGATCAGCGAAAATGAATCGCGAACTCGGTGCAGATCCTCGTCGAATTATCGCAACACCTGATAGTATCCATTCGAAACGAATTCTATTGTACGAGAGGAGACCAAGGGAGCTTTAGCGCACCGAGCAATGCTAGGCTTGTGTTCGTATATGAGGTGCTTATAACGCTCGTGAAAATTAACATGTACGTTGCGTAGCAACCGTATAGCGAGGCTTTTCTCTCTTTCTCCGTTTCTCTCTCGAAAGCTCTCCTTTTCTCTCTCCCTCTATTGCTCTTATTCGCTTTCTCTCTCTCTGTCTCTCTCTCTCTGCTTTTCTCGTTTCAGCAGACGGAAATTCACCCGTCCGCGTTGCGAGACGTCTGTTAACGCAACTATCGAAAATCCATCTAATGCAAATGCTTCGTAACAATTGAATATTACTGTACTCGGTTTATTGGGCCAAATTTACAATTCAATTGCTCGCGACACGAGATCCGCCGCGCGATGCTATTTTTGTTTTATGAATAATCGATGCGCCAAACGCATCAAGTAAACATAACATCCGTACGAAAACAGCTTATTCAAGGTTTAAAAGGTCAGGAACGTTAATTGTTTTATTTATTCATCATGTGTTCGTTTTTATTATAGAGTATTCAAAATATATTAAAAATTCTTTTTCTCGGTTTAAAGACTTTTCGAGACTTGTTATTATGAATCTTAAACGACAGTTTGACAAAACGAATTTGAAAAACAGTGAAGTTTTCTTCATTGAAGGATTGCCATTTTTTCCCCTCATTTTTCGTTTCTTTATTGTAATCATTATCACCCTTTTAATTTCTATTATTCTGTTATGGATAATTGTTATTATAACTCATTAACAAGATTATGTGAAAATTTCCAATAAATTCTCGTAGCTCGTATGGGTAAAAAGAGCACTGAAGAATTTTTGTTGCCTTCCAACAATGCGAGCTTGAACGTCAGGAATTCGATCCAATTTCAAAATACCTGGTTTATTATGCAGTTTCCAATTTGTTCATACCAAAGGTGGAAAAATTGCCTCTCAGTGAATATTATTTTTATCAGTAAAAAAATTGGCAGCGTATATGAACAATTTTGTTAACAATGTCATCGTGTACTACGTTCTACACGCTTTTTTTAATCAATGGACATATTCCGTCCTTCTTTGGAGCAGTAATATTAATTGTTCATCAGTTTTCAGACCGAAAACCCCACACAGAGGGTCAATAGAATACTATGCGGGAGAAAATCCCGCGAGTTCTTTGTTCGGTTAATTACCAGGATATTCGCAATTCTGGATAAGATCCAATAACATCCCAAGAGGCCTGAGGGTATATTCGCGGCACAGTCGATAAATTACCGCCCTCGGACGTTCTGCTCCCCTGATAAAGGCTCTGAAAGTCAAGATTGTTCCTTTGAACTCAACCGAGAGATCGAGCTTTCACCCAACGTCGAATTAAAGCTTTTTTATCTGAAGTCACAGAAAATTCCCTTGCTATGGTTTTAGTAATGTTCAGTGACGTGCAACGATTTCGTGATTTATGGACCTAACCTCTTTCATTCATCACCTCTTTCACTTAGCTTCATAAATAATTTTATAAGCAAAGAAGTAAATTTGGAAAAGTAAATATAAAATTAATTAAACTTTGGAACTCAACGAAAACGATGAATTTCGAATTTCAAAATTTTTTTTGACGAATTGGAGCGAGTTGAAAATTGAGGAAGCATTCGTTGGTGTTTGTATTTATCATTAATCTAAACCAACAAAATATAATTTTACTATCGAAAATGAAACATTGAAATATTAAAGAAAGTATATTAAAAAATTGACTTGAAGTTCGCATCGTTGCGTCGCAACGAAATTACTTTTCTGATTTTTTTATTTTCTCAAATCTATTATTTGGCGAAAAATGTTTGTTCATATTCGAAAGTCTTTGTCATCACAATAAAGATTTGTATAATTATTGAGATATTTTAATTACGATTACAGTGAAGGAGAAATAGAGAAATTGAAAAATAATGATTTTCGTTGGGTCGCAACGTTGCGAACTTCAACCTCATATTAAAAATTGAAAGAAACTGAAAAAAAGTTCGTTGCATTCCTACAATGTAAATTTCATTGAAATCATTCAAAGTACGAAGTAAGAATTAAAAAATAAAATTCTTCTATGATTATAACTATATCAAAGTATTTTATTGATAAGTATTTAACCATAGAATTTCCGGCTTGCTACGCTCTACCCCCTCGGTTACCCAACCACTTGAATAAAATTCACTTTCTCGAGTATGAATTATGGAAAAGATGTTTGATGCTTGAATGGCTGGTGACCTAGATTTATGGTGGGGCAACACCCTGAAGCAACTGCGCGTCGACCCATCTCTAACTGCATTACCCAAATATGAAATTTTCCTTATAAGTTTAGCCCAATAGTGGATGCATCAGGCAACTGTTAACTCGTCACCGATCCAAGTATTGTCCCTACCAGGGTTTCTCAACACGGTAGATTTCCGAAGTTTTCGTTAAGATCCGGGAAATTGTAGAGTTTCTTCATTCCTCGTTCGAGCTGCATCAATGAGATTCCAATTAAGGGATCACAGCGTTTCATCGATGAGAGGCTGTATTGTGTCCTGACAATTGTTGATGTCGATGGAGGTCTGGTGCAACAAGCATCTCCACCGCCAACAAAACGACGTCTTCCCCCATCCCATATTCTCTGTTCCTTTCTCTCTGATACTGCCTCGTTTGGTGTCATCGCGTGACCCTGAGGGAGGAAAATGGCAAAGCTGGGGTTGCTGCGGATCGATGGGTCGGGCGTGTTGTACTTGGATAGGTTTGGCGTGCCAGTCCAAGGGTCTCGAGCCCATTGTTTCCACACGAACCCATTGTTTCTTGGCTTCTGGATAGTGAATATTCTCCCGAAATGGGCATAAGCGGGGGTACCAAAGCAATAGATATTTTTGATGGCCCAAGAATTCACCACGTCAAAAAGGAAATCCGGAAGCCCGGAAAAACTAAAAAAAAACCAATCTTTCGGATAATCAATCCTTGATCGTTTCTGGTTTTCCATTATTCTGAATCCTGAAATAAAGGAAGTCCGCGTCCTTTTTTCCTATCGTAAAAGCGAGTTTGTTTCCAGTTTTCTTTTTATGACGTAGTCACAGTAGGACGAAAATGATTGTGTGGTGTATTGCATCGAACAATTTTAAAAAAATTGTCGAATACCTCTAAAATGTTAATTTGTTGGTTAAGTACAAAAGTTTGTCGCTATAATCTAGTATCTTAGTGAATACTCCATATGGTTTTGGTCCGAATTTCAATTATTAAAAAATGAAACTCGATAAGAAAAAAACCAAGGATGATAATGGGAATCCAATATTCAAGAAAAGCAGCGCTTCTCTCGTTTCCGCACATAAAATATTCGCCAAGAATTTCAAAGTGGAATGTCTCCTGGGAGAGAACGAAACGATGGGTTCACTTTTGGAGGTTCCTTGTCACGAGTTGGAACGATCGCGATCAAATAAGAAAAAAAGGTGGTTACTTATCAGTTCCATAAGCAAGAATTTTAGTTACGACAATTAACCGGTAGTGATCTTCGGTTAGCAGGTATTCGATTCTAAGCGGAAATTGTGGAACTTAAAACAAAGCATTTGCACTGGGGGTCTTTCCGATTGGCAATCCTAAGAGAATATTACCCCAGTGGCGTCCCAGTGGGATTCCATCATAATCCATTTTCACTCAGGAGGGCAAATGATGGGTCAGAGATTTGCGGACATAAAGGGTAAGTTGATAGGGGCTGCGAGAGACGGGAACGAAAGCAGGCGGAGATTGAAGGTTGGGCGAGGATCAATTGATGTAGGATGCTCAGTGTGAAGCCCTCATAACCAGGCTAAATCTGTTGCTGGCCTGAATTCCGGCGCAGTACAGAAACCGGGCACTGGCTGCCGCTGAATTATTGAATGACTGTAGCTATCGCGATATCGCCACCGCCCGAGCATCCCCTAACGACGTTACCACCACCGAAATTACTATAGTTCTGGCAAGCTTGTACGTCGCGGCACGATATTGCGGTGTATACGCGCCCTCCTCTTCGCAGTTGTACGCTGCTCTCAGTCCATGAGTTTACACCAGCGAATCCCGGAAGACTGTATTAGCTTTGTGCACGTTCGTTACTGAACCCGAGTAAACAAGTGAATTCATACAGCGCGAAAGTACTTGATGCTTTGCGTCCAAGCGGAGAGTAGTCTTCATGGTTCACCAAGGAATTACATATTCGTGTGGGCAAAGACGCATCTTCGGGACCAACAGAAATTTAATAGTAGCACGTGTCAACTGAGACGCGAACCTGTCGTTTGTGGCAACAAATATAATTGGCAAGACTTAAACAGATTACCGATGGATCATTGATGTATCGGACACACAATTACCGTTCATAGTCCATGTATATTTGTTTGCTCTTGAAGGCTAATAGTTATGTAAAAGCGACTAAATATTAGGTGTAGTACAAAACATCCATCATTTTTCCAATAAGGACTAAGTAAGGCTAATAGTTAAGTAAAAAAGACTAAATATTAGGTGTAGTACAAAAAAATCCATCAGTTTTCCAATAAGGACTAAATAAGGCTAATAGTTATGTAAAAAAGACTAAGTATTAGGTGTAGTACAAAAAATCCATCAGTTTTCCAATAAGGACTAAAAAAGGCTAATAGTTATGTAAAAAAGACTAAGTATTAGGTGTAGTACAAAAAAATCCATCATTTTTCCAATAGATTAATCTAGTTCTCTGTATCTCCAGTAGTACAAGTCCGATCCGGTTACACCAGATGGCGTTGGAAAGATGAGATTTCGCACTAAACAAACTTTTGAGACAGTTTTGTGAATGGTTGACCCCAGAAAATAATGGATTTCTTTTTACTACAGCTAAGATTATACAAATTTAGTTTCCGCGGCGGATGTTGGTTCGTCTTGTCCTTCACTTTATTGGTATCGATCAGATTTTATAACAAAAAAATATGAGATTCTGTGATGAGAATAGTGACGGAGTCCGAAAAGCCTGAATGCTCAAATTCACTTTCGCGATCGAGAACGGTCCAGTTTGTTATTAGCGGCGTGAATTTCACTCGGTTTTGCTATTGGTATGCTGTTTATTCTGAGTGAAGATTACTATGCCATTGTTAGTTTAAACTCGCAAACTCCTAAGCTAAATTTCTCCGTCTCCAGCGTTATATTGCTGGGAAACTCCGAGATACCTTCCGAAACATACATGAAAGCAATATAAACGGGCAGATGTTTCCTAATTGTCTGGTGGAATATTGCGTTTCAACAAACAGTCACTATAGTCAGCAGTTACGGAATTTCTATACCGCTTGATGATTCCGCGCAGCGGGTTCGGCTGCACCCTTGCTGTATAACTGAGGCAAAGTAAACAAGAGAATTTGATGACAGAATTTCAAATTGGTAGTTGATTGTTGTCATTTACAAATCTGTATCGGGTGAAACAATATTATGAACCGAAGTTTTCTCAGGAAATGCATGGCCAAGTTCGCCATGAATCAATATTCGCTTCAGACACGGGCTTATATTAGCTCAATATGAGTCATCAACTGATGACAGTTTGCCTCTTCCAATGCTTCGCTGGTTTATTAGAACTTCCAGTCTATTAGACCTACAATTTGATCAATACCGGAAGTTCCAAATTGAAAGAAGGTTACAATTTTTCTTTATCAACCAACTTCATCATTTTTCGATCATTGGGCTTCTATGCCCAAGTGACGGAAGCGTCACGGATAAGCAAAAAAGTGAACTCGTTCCTAGCAGGTCCTCAACGACCCTTGTCCCCATGTGCAAGTAACAGTTATCTCAAGATTCGCTGTCCCGAGACAGTTGATAATTAATAATTCAAAGATCCCCGGATAGGGCTGACGGGAAGACTGGGATGACGTGGAATACGTAGATTCGAGAGAGGGCGAGTACAGAATTTCCTTGGGTACAGTCATCAAGCGAGAACAATCGACCTGGCGGACATACCGTGACCCCACTCAGGAGGACGTCCACCCCTAACCTGCCCCTAACCTGCCCTAACCAGCAACGGCCGTTATACCATCAGCTTTCCGGATTCTCGACAAAAGGTCTTGGCCTCCTTACCACGCAGTCGAAAGTTCTCCTCGACGAAAATGTCACATCGAGATCAAGACCCATTTTTTTTAATGCTGGAAGAGAGAGTTCTTAAATTAGTGAAGAATGGGTGTCAGTTAGACTGGCTTAGTGAGGAAATGCTCTATGTCTTTTTAACTCATCTGTGCTTTGTACACTCTTCGCGAACGCCGTACCAAAGTGTATGTGGAAACAGTTCGAGCTGTTGGCTCTGGATTCGTCCAGTTCCACTCTTGCCTGTTGTTATCTCAACTGGAAATGCAAACACTTCGAGCCTTTTGTACTGTTTATCGCCGGAAGTCCGAACGATAAGGGGATATGGCATTCATAAGAGGCCCCGGGATTATATTTCGCTCTGTTTCTCGCTCACTTTCTCTTTTCCCATCAGCCAGTCCGTGATACGAAAATGAAAGATGGCTACAAGAGAGAGACCTGCTTCATTCTGCCATGAAACCACCCTAGAGAGAAGTTTAATTTAACAGGGTTTTCATTCTGCCATGAAACCACCCTAGAGAGAAGTTTAATTTAACAGGGTTTTCATCAGAAAGAATTGGGATCGAACAACCACCACCAATCATCACTATTCGCGATCTAGGAAGATACTGATGCTGTTATTTCTGGAACCTAATATTGCAACAACCCACGAATACTCGTAACAGCTTGTGGCAAATATTTTCGTTGTAGGGAAAATGACGTTAACGAAAATGCAAGACACTTTGAGAAAATGTAAATGAGAATGAGACGAAATACCTCGCGCCATCGAATTTCTCGTCTTCCGCTTGTGCGAATATTTCGCCACGTTATTGTGTTGCATTGGCACTCCAGTCGGGTACGCGTTGGGAGAACGTACCATGCATCCCAACTGACACGAATCTGCAAACACACTACGTTCTCGACTTTGTACCAAAGTTACCGTTCCATGGAATGATCAACGCTGATTTCGTTAAGGGTGCCCTGAATTTAGATTGGATTGTTGTACGAAAATTAATCAAGAGAGAGATAAAGAGACGGTGTAGTAGGGAAGCGAACCTTTGCTCCTTTCGTTGCGATTGTATCAAGGACTCTTCGATAACGAGCGTTTCGACCGTCAAGAGGTGCGTCAAGGCGAAGTCTCGTCTTGGATTGGATGGATGGCGAGGTGGAACAACACGCTTGAATATTAATGAACGGTTGCACCCTCAGCTTCAAGTTTATATTCCAACGTTTATCGAAATGAGGTCGGTGTGCACCATTTTGTTTCCAAAAGTTGTGGCACTATGGGTGCAACCCTGGCATGATAGGGACGCCCTAGTCAAAGTGGAAGTTCATACGGTGTAATCGATTTACTACTGAAACTTCCTCATTGATGTTCGTATCTAATATCCTTGATGAGACGCTTCAGCTCCATCGGAGTTATTCTTACAGCCAGTCGGTCCTGGAACGTTTGCATCAATCTTGGCCTCAAGTAGTGAGCCCTATTTTGGTTTGCTTGCGTTGTCACGTATCGCAATCCTTTCAGAATTGATCACTAGTTTTATGGCACACATGCAACTTTATTTCACTTTCGTCACAATGCAATATTATTAGTGCAATTGATACTCATTCGCGTTCATTCACTCAAGTGTCCATAATATTAGACAGAAGTAAATTGAGGCGATTGAAAATAGAGAGAAGGCTGCAGCAATCGTATGCAAACGAGGTGCATTGGTTGGCACCGACTGGAGGTTTCGAGATGCTGTGATTTGATGAAATAGCAAGTTGAACCCTATATAATCCCCAATGACCGCTAGCTATCCTATCCTATCATCGTATACGTTCTGTTATTACGTACCAACTCGGTTACTCCCATTAATTTGGGCCATTCAATGTCGCATTTCCCAGGCTCCAGGGTTCACGAGTGTGCACACACATTTCATGATTTCATTGGAACTCTGTCTTCCTCGGTGATGATGTACCATCTGATTCACGGATATACGAGCGGTTACTGCGTTTCAAATTCTTGCGGTTACACGCAGCAGGCGAGACCTTTGATGGCTGTAACCCTAGATACGTCGTTTCTATCAAACACAGCCAGCTATTTAACAAGATCGTTGTAGAGACAGATTGGGAGAATTCAATAACCACAACCTACCTTCATTCGTTTTCGCTACCTGTAGCAAACTAAGTGTCAATCGAAACTCGTTCTTGTCACTGAAGAACTTTGTGAAAATAACTTTGTCGTTGGAAATGACAATGAAGTTAACAAGATTGTCGTCCCGGAGTTTTGCAACTTAATAAGCTTGGCAGAGAAAGTTTATAAAATGATTTTCGTTGACCTTTCGCTGTGAAGTAGCTTTTCTGGGGTGACCTAGCAAGCATAGCTCCCGGTAAAGAGAATTCGTTAGTGTCAACGTCAGAGTAAACAATTTTGTTTCCAACGACTCGTTGGCTTTTTGTTTTCGCCAATCCATACCGTTAATGGATAATATTTGACTATTTAAAGTAGTGAATGTTATTATTACCTATTTCTATGAGCTACATAAATTGTCCGAATTTGGTTCCTACTATGTTAAGAGAATCGTCTAGTTCCCCCATCCGCCTTTTAGCTTTTTCAACATTTTTTTACCTTTTTGCTTTCCTCTAGTTGATCAATAATAAACAACGCTCTAATCGATCGCTGCCCGAAACATCACAACAAAAGACCGCACGGCGTAGTCGGTTCGTCGCTTTTGCGGCTTTAATGGAGTCTATCAAAACAACGTTTCCCCACAGAGATTGCTCGCTCTCCGGGTTCTCGCCTGTTTTCCTATTTGGATCTGGAAGTCCCGACCCATTTTCAACGAGTAAGCAAAGTTTTTCATTTTGCAAATTCTCCTTTGTTCTTATTCTGTTTGTAAACGAATTGCTTCGCGTTGATGGTGGAAACCTAACGGTGTTGTTGATAGATTTTTTTAACTCGCTTCAGCATCGGACTCAATTGTTCGATCACTGGCATTCATTTTTTTTACTACCCACTAAATCAACTGGTTTAGATACTGATAAAACCTTCACTAAATTGATCTGACGAAGATATGAGCTGATAATGTTTAGGGTTATCTCTTCTGTTTCAATAAATTCTCAAGTATTCAGTAGATCATGAAATTCACATTCACCTGTCTAGATTTTCCTTCGGTAGATTCGAACTATTAATGTCATGCTAATATTTCTTTAGATTTCTTATCTAACAATTTCCAAAAAATCGGTCGGATTTGCTTTTGGATAGCAACGAAAAAAAGGAGTAAAAAGCGTGAAGTTTCATTCCAACGACGTAAACTTCATAACTTGGAAGTTTGTATCGTTTGAATGCAACTATTTTTATTCACTTTATCTTCCATTTCTTTCACTTTTATCATTATTGAAAGTCTTTCACAAATTGAAGTAGTAAATCTTTAAAAAATAAATAATAAAAGTTTGAATTTCATGAATCGTTGAAAACAATGTAAATTGTGAAAACAATTAAACATAATAAATTTTCATTGCAATCTATCGATGTGAACTTCAACTCCATTTAACTTAAATCCCGTAATAAATATAGTTTTCCGTACGTTTTGGTCTGCAATTACAAGCTCACTTTACACGATTAAAATTTATGGAAAAAATCGATAAAATTCAATAACAATCTGTACAGCAGATGAAATACGTTTAGACCAAGAAATATTTTTTTTTCGTCACTGTACTCAGATACGTAATGGAAAAATTGGCAGGAAACTTTGCCTACGCTTTCAATACAGTATCAATTCCGTCAAGTAGGATTTTTTTGCTGGGAGGGTGTACAGCGAGAGTTGAAAAGTTTACGATGCAGAGAATGTGTGAATTGATGCTGAGGGAGGTTCGGTCGGGGATCGAGAAGCGTTGGCACAACAACGACACGAAAAGTCGTTCATCTCGCTCTCTTACTGTCTGCGTTTCTCTCTTTCAGCGAAACAGCCATGAATACGAACAGGCAATGGGTCATAATGTATATCTAGGTGGAGATATATCTATACACAAATAGGGTTGATGGTGTATGGACGATGCGGTGTACTCGCCACGTTGTTTCCGCATTCACCGGTCACTTTAAATAATTAATTGGCTAGCCCTGGTACGGTTCGTGAGCACACGTTACACGGATATATGAATACTTGGTCGTTCGTTAATTTCATGCTTCATTTAATTCACCCTCGATCTCACTCTCTCACCGTTCCGATTTCTCATTCGCTCCTGCCGTTTTTCCTTTCAGCCTCTCTTCCTCCCCTTCGCCGTTTTATTTTCATTTTTTCGCTCGTTTGATAGTTCACAAACGATCGCAGTTTCCATGGTGCTTAGACTCGACATTTATCAAAGCTCATACACGCAAATTCGTTGAATCACAGCGTCATATACCATCTCCCACATGGACGACCCAGCAAACCCACCCGAATTTCCGTTATATCCACCACTTATTTTTATGTTCGAGAGCAAGTGACGAACCAGAAAATTACAGCTCTCTGATTTTGTTTATCATCGACGACTATTTATTTTCTCGCTTTTTTTCGAACTTTTATTTGCATACGGGCACACATGCGGGTCTTCTGGGATATTCGGTGAAAACGTGAAAATCTCCAACTCGCAAGGGAGAATACCAGGCCGTTTTACGGATGACCATTATTTGGTGAAAACGTAACGTTTTCGAACTTTTGAATTTATTTTCAAGTTCATATTCGATGAAAAAATATCACGTTGATATTCAACACGAATATGGCAAAAATTGAGCCAAGAAAATCGTGCTTACGTTTTTCGGAATTCTCATTTAGCGATGTGCAGCAAATCTAAAAATAAGATTTTAGATAATTATGAAAATGAGCGTTGGAATAAAATTCGTCATATCTCAACGATGTAAAATTTAATCCTATTAGACGATCGGTATCGTGGAGTCGTTTTATTTTTCGTTACCGAAATTATCAAGTAGTTATCGGATTTGCATTTATTAATTATCGATTAAAAATATTATCCTTGTTAAAATTAATTACTCGCTTGTAATCCATAATCAATTTTCGACCGTCCTCTACATTATTGATCGAAGAATGCGGCTCATTTACCGATATTGCTGGGGCTTGTCGTATTTCACTTTAACGCAATCGGCGGTGCTTAAACGCTACATTAATTGTTTGGGCTACACCGTGCGATCCCCTATAATACTACGATTATGTCTCTCCGGCCGGTGCTCTTTTTCTCCCTACCTCTTCCTCCCTCTCTTCACCTGAATTTATATCTTTATATATATGTGTATATCCGGATATAAAATATACAGATTGTCCGTATTAAAAGTACAACAAATTACGCTGATGCACTGAAGCAAAAAGATTAGCGATCTGTTACTTTGAAAAATAATTCTCGTCATTCACTAAAAATTTTAGTCAATTTTTTAAAGCCGAGATAATATAAAAGTAACATAAATAAATAATCTTTAATAAACAGTGATTTCATACAATGAATTGTGGTTTAAGAATGCCCTGAAATTTATTATTAAAACAATCGTGCAGCGGAAAATAATATTAAGCAACTTGTGTTCAGAATTTTTTTTTCCGATAAAGCATTATTTCTGTCAAGTCTCATCATCCGGCAAGTATCTGGATGCGACTTACTACATTGTACAACCGGATTCTAAGTCAGGACGTCGCTGTTACTCAATGGCCCTCAAATTCCAGATTGCTGGAAATTCGTGTCACTTCCTCTTTTCCTTCGTGAAGAATGTTCCACCAGCTCAGCACGATTCGCCGCGTCGGTAGCGCGAAAAGCCGCGGTCATTCGATCGAGAGATATGATCCAATATCTCGGGACGTACTGCACGGAATCCACGCTTTTAGTTCGTTTCCCTTTGCAATCGCAAAGGGAAACGAAATAAAAAGTATTTCTTTTAAATAAAAAAAAAAACATGTGTCTTGAAATTGACGCAACAATTTTGAGTGTTCCTTCCCCTTCATAAATTTTTAATTCTCTTTTTCTTTATTCATTGCTTCGAGCCCTACCCGTATTAAATTTTAAAATGAAATTGTGTCAAAGCCGTCAGCGTTTGAGAGTGACAGCTATTCTTTATTTATTCCTTTATTCTTGCCGTCATCAAAAATTGGTTTGCTTCAATTTTTATGGCAGATTTTCACGACGCGACAACATGAATGTAGCAAAAAAGATTTTTTTTTTCTGCAGATTGAAAGATTTTACAATATTGATTTTGATAGCGCAAAATCTAAAAATTGTTAAATAAAAAGAGGAGTCACTTGAAGGATTCATGTTTTTTAAATATTTTAATGAATAAAGCAACGAAAAGAAATCTACTATTCCTTAGCCCGTCTACGTTACGCGGAGTAAAACAGGAACTCTATCGTTTTTTATTTTGGCGCGGGATATTTCGTAGTATATTTTTTCTCGTGAAGAACCGAGTGGATTTTCAGCGACACCTTTATCCGGGCGATCGTACTCTTCGTCTTTCTTGTCGTGTATTACAATTATCGTAAAGTCCGCTCGTACTTATCACGCGGAAGTTCCACGCCGGATGAGATGGCGCCAATTTCGTGGATGCCCCAGGGGTACTTTTCAAATCGGCCATTTAGGTTCCCGAATGCTTTATCGGGGCTTTAGTGAATACGTACGAGCGTCGTTCTTTATTTTTGAGTCTTTTATTTCCTAGGCTTGATGCAACCCTTATAAATTAAGGTAGAATAACTTTTTTCGAGGCAATCAATGTGGTCGTTTCCATAAGACTGTTCTTGATGTTTTGGATGTGAAACGAAGACTCGAAGTCAATATTTCTTGCTCAATCCGATTTCATCCTTCGTATTCCAACCAAGGGAAAACTGGAAAACGACCAGGGTTGTTCAACTTTTAATTAATCGCACGAAACGTCCCGAGTGGAAACGTTTTCTCTTCGCTCTCTTCGTAATTCTTCAATTTTACTGAACCACCCCCATTTTGCCACGAGAATTGTTCCTCAGGCGTTCTTGCGGTATAGCGAACGAATTTGCTCTTCTCAAACGGTTGGGAGCATAATAAGATTGAGGATCAAACGCAGACGGAAAAAAATTGCATTCTGAACTCGAGATGTGGAGCGTGACTGAGCAAGTTATGAAATGCCGGATCCGGTATTGGGAGTTCATAATTGATAGCGATAATCCAAGAAGAGATCCGTCTCGAGATGGCGTTACCATTGGAGATGCTTTACAATGTCTGTTGAGTTCAGCCCCTTGCTCATTACCCTAAGAGAAGTTCGTTGGCTTTATGGAACTCGGTAAATAATTGGAGACGAAAATTATTGCTCACCACATATTTTTCTTCATCGTGCCTTATCAATATGAGAGAGCTGTGTCATAATGGCTCTTGACAGCATATTTGAATATCCCCACTTCTTATACAGCTTTATCAGTAATTGGGTTTTTCCTCTTCTTCGAGAAAAGCAGCGTGAGCAAAATGAAATGAAATTTCGAGTTCGCCGATGTCAGAATTTCGTTCAACACGTCACTCCTTGAAAGAGTAACGATGAAAGTCCCTTTGGAATGAGGTGAGACGAAGGAAAGTAGCACGTTCCGCGGCTTCGTTTTGGCAAAGATGAAAACAATCGAAAACAGCTACTGGAAATGTACTACGCTAATTATTTACTTTTACGATTAAATAATTAGCTTGGTAAAACAAAATTTATAACCCGACGTTATTTATTTATTTTTTAATGATCTAATGATATCCCGTCGAGAAATCAAAATTTTTAGCCGTTTTTAGTTCGGCTAATAAAAATGCAAAAAATGTTTTAACGTTCGTAATGGAACATTTTTTGACACGTTTATTTTGGTTATTATTTGTGGTTCATCGTTAATTCGTTACAGATTTTATTTATTGGTTTTACATCACTTCACCTGATTGCTGGCCTTCATTGCTTGAATCCCTTTATTTGTATTTCCGGTTCACCTATTCATGCAACATTTCATATTTTATCGCGAGGAATCTCAATGCAGGGTTTATAGGTGTATTCCCTTACTTTTTTAAAATCGTATTTTTTTTATTCTCCGAAGGATTGTTAAGCAGCCAATAAAAGAGCTCTTAGGGTGAGTACATACGGTGAAGCAGTGTGGGTGCGAGTGCAATCATCGACTAAATCCCAGCACGAAAGAATTGACGTTCAGGTGCCATCCATAAAATATAGGATGAACGTGACATGAATTATTCTGAGCTTTAAAATGTTCGCCAAATGAGGGAGAAGGAGGATAATAGAACGACAGAGAGAGAAAAAGAGAGAGAGAGAGAGAGAGAAGGGGAAATATTTTTTAAAAATCATTTTTATCGTTCCACTTTTCGATTATTCTCTCCAGCGGCATGAAAATTCGATAAATTTGAATTCGCGAGAACACACGTCTGCCCATCCTCACCCAATTTATGTTTGAAGGACTGGAAGGTTAGCTCTCGAATGGCGGGGGCAAGCAAACGAGCGAGGAACGAAGGGAAATTTGCGAACAAACGGGAGGGCCTGCGTTAAGGGTTATTATTGATTTTCTCATGCTCGTTATTCATCTGTTTTTTTTTATGCTCTTGCGGGCTCTTCTCGGAGAATCACAAAGGGCTCTCAACGGAGCCTGCCCTCGTAACGTCAATTTTTCATGGATTATTGATAATCCGGCACGTCAAAAGATCGCTGCGGAGTAACTCACGTGGAGTTATCACCGGACCTTCGCAAACGGCAAAACACGGTACTGACGTGTTATTTCACTTCGTAAAAGTCAATCACGGTCCACTTAACGGAGAAGCAAGATCGACAAGTACGAGATTACCGACTGTCATTCGTCGATTTTCACGTCACATCCGCTTCGAATTTCTCGGTTTGACGTTTGGCTGTGACCTAGTAGACGTTTGATTGTGACGGCGACCCTCTCGATACTTTATATCGCTCGGGTAATTATGTTGGTTGACGCGGCGTTGTGGTATGGAGGAAGAAGGGCCGGAGAGTGCGAGAGGGAATAAGGAAAGAGGGAAGAAAAATGAGAGCAGTGCACCTGGGGTAAAAAAATATCAAGAACATTAATATTCGTCAGAGGTGAATGAATGACCGAGATATTGCGTCCTGAACAGGCTCGACCCATTTTTCCCTTTCCTGTTCAATTAACGGCTTGTACTATTTTACTTCTCCTGCCGCTAGCACGCTACTTCAATGATTAATGCAAAGAGTGCATGAGTGGGAACCAAAATCCTGGATCTGGGGGTAGAATATTTAATATCAGGGATGATGCCATCCTGCCTGAAGCAATTACGAAAATACCGTGGAAATCTTTCGATCATGAATATCTTTGAGAGTTCACCCTCGAAAGGAATTTTTAATCGTCCTTCATCCTCGAATCGTACTTCGGATAATTCGGTACCTATACCATAGTTGATGCAGCAAAATCAAGATTTTTCAGGTTTTCTGATTGTTAGGAATTACTGCAGTAATTCCTTAAAAAATATAAACTCATTCAGTATAAATGGACTATGAACGATAATCACGTGTCCCATACATCAATGATCCATCACTGATCCATCATTGCTGTTTCTATGCACGAAATTTGACAGGTGTTACGCAGAACTAAAAAAAAGTGTTTTTGTTCATTGCATTTTCAGTCCATATTTATTATACATCATTTCACTTCTCTCTCTCTTGTTTCCTACTTCCTATGCTCCAATGTTAATCCCTGCGGGTTGTTTACGTTTCAACCGTTCCGCTCTAACCCGTTCCCATCTGTTCCCGACTTGCACTTTGCTAAGCTAACCGAATTTTTTGATCCCTTCACAGGCTTAAGTTAAACTATAACGCATTTGCCTAGGGCACGGGTAAACGGTGGATAAACTCCACCGGTGTAGACGGTCCTCTATTCTTCTGATTTCTTGATGCGCACACTTTTTGCTCTATCAGGCAATGCCGGTTTGCAACATAGCACTAATTTTTGCTCGATATTTTTTCAAATTCTCGACTATTAGAAAACTTCGAAATTAGAAACGTGGACTGTGAGAAAATTTCGAAATTAGAATTATTCAAATCCTTGAGTATTGAGAAAACTTCAAGTTTCTCCGTCCAATATCGGATCACTCGAAGTTAGGTATTCTAGTCTGAATCCTGAATTTCTATTTGGATTCTAAGCAGTCCGTGATAGTTCCGGAACAGGATCCTGGTTGGAATTGAATTTGTGAAGGTTACGTTACCTTTTCGTATCCAATCGGATATCGAACTGGATCCCCAGTGGGGAAAACAGGACGCTGGTCCGGATCGGACCGGATCTACGACAATATTTCTGCACGAGTAGGCCCGATGGTTCGCCTCGTTCGTTCCGCCCGAGTGGGAGTACCGATTCAAGGGAACATACACACTTGCAACGTTTTACCACTTTCTTATGGTTGTGCAATGAAATATCGCGGTAGCGTGCAATCTAGCGATGCGAGGATGCGAACAAAGAGGCTCGGATGCCTCAGACGCGTATACGTGAAGACCATCACGGTGTTTTGCTCTCGGGTTTGTACAAATTCCCCATACAGATGTCTCGGCACGAGTCGGCAATCACGCGAGTGTGTGCAACGTTCCTTTGCCTACGTATTTTCCATACACGATAGTAACCTAGACAGCGAATACGTGAGCGAATTTTCCTGTTCACGTATACGAAGGCTTTGCTCTTTCGGAATTACCTCATGGTAAGATACAAGTATAACCGATAATACGCCGGAAATTCGCCCCGGTTTGCATTTAATACACTCGGTTTGGTAAATATTGTATCAGGGTAAAACCTACCAACGTTGAATTCGAATCTCATCCCAATAAGTATCGATATAATAAACCATAATATTATATTACCTCTATTTGCGATTTCCTCTCAATTCAGTGAGTACAGCCCAAGCTTGTACGAAGGGTAAAACTCCGAATATGAAATCCCAAATTTCATCAAGTCGAAACTCGATATCGTCAAACATCGACTGCCAAAGCAACGAGTAAATACGGTGGAACATTTTCGAACCGGAAGACCGCACGGAAAATCACGAAATGCATTAGGGAAATGTATTTTGGCCGATGTAACGCGAACTAGAGAAAGCCCTGAAACCATCGAGCTAAAGAAAGTGACTTGAGGTGAAAAAAGACCTGAGAAAAAGGGCCATAGCGAGCTGTCCAAAGATCTTCGATCTTTTACTGGTCCACTTGCTGACCCAGCGTTAATTTTACTGATTTGTTCTTATGTGTCATCATGATCGGAATCGTATTTTTTATGCCTTCGTGCAAATTACAAATGTACATGATATCGGCTAGCAGGGAATTTATTTTTATACAGGTCAACTTGTCTACCCGTATAGAAATAAGAGTTTAAAAAAAGTTTGGGTCTTGATTTGCCGTTTCCTATCTGGGAAACTGATCTGAAACGAGCCAGGAATCAATTGGTACGTATTCAGGAAATTAAAAAAAATTAAAGTAATTAAAATATTCAAGAGAGTCAAATCGAAAGCATTCAGTGAATTCTTTAAACGACATCCTACATCACATCGGTCATTGAATCGATATCCTTCATATATATCAGCATTGCCAGTAATTGATTATTGTTGAAGAGATACGATAACAAAGTGGAGTACACAATCATAGTAAATGTAATCATATCATCACATTTAATTAATATCATTGATGACGCAAAGTGGTGTTATTTAACAATAGATCGGGACTTCGTATGAAGGAAATGCCAATGTTACACCCAGAGATTGTGTGACATCGATGCTCCGCTTTATACAAAAGTCCCATTAGCCAAATTGGATGACGGAAGCCAGGCTTGAACAGTGAGTAAAATTGGGAGTGCCCGATGACATTTCTACACAGGATGCCGATCTTTTGGTCTCAAGCGACAAAACGATGTCGAAGATTTTATTTTTCCAAAAGTTTTTTAGCAGGGCTTCGGTACTCATATTTTTCAGAACTCGTATATAGCAGCGAAAAATCTATAGAATACGGTTTTTGATTATTCGAATAAAAAAATTTTCAAAAAATCAATGTCCTTCCATATGTACGACAATTGTGGTCTTCGTATTTGATAAATTGCGAAAGGGTCGTGTAATTTATTTATCTTCAACGCACCAATTCCAGAATTCCGATAATTAGTAGTAAGCTACAGTAAATCGCCCAATAACCTTTTTATTCTACATTTCCATAATTGTCCTACTTTCTGTATCGGGACGTGACAAATATCATATTTCCTCGACAGGCGAATGATCGATTTACGAATCTATTTCGGTATGGGTCGGAATCTCGCTATATCGCGGCTTACTTACAATTACGTATATCGGATTCGCAAATCCGAATACATGAATACGTATGATAGATAATCACGAATATCATTTATCATTTCCCGGAAAGGTTCGGCGTTTTACTGTCGTAGCATATCGCGCTTTTAATCCCTATTGAATGAATAGTATATTCACTTCATTATTCTACTATTCTAATTATTATTAGTCACCGAATTTATAATTCAATCGTTGCAAATTACGTAAATTTATATCGAGATGTCTGTCCGGACCATCCAGGAATACATAGAGTATAAAAAAGCTGTGTTAATTTGAGTAATATGTCGATTGGTAAAAAAATATTTACACGCGAAATTCACGATGTGAAAAAATATGCGAGTCTTTCAATCAAGTGTGCACTAGGGCGAAAACGTCAAAGCAAGTCAACATTTGAAACTATTAAATGTAACTTTTGAGTTTGTACCGTTGGAACGCAGGAAGTTATTTTTTGTTAATTTTTCATTTCATTATTTCAACTATTATCCAAAAGTTTTTCAAAAAGAAACAAAAAAGAAAGGTTATTTAAAAAGAAACAAAATAATGAATTGTTTATCGAAACAATGATCAAAGAAATTTTTACATTTTTATAAATTATGGTTAATAATCGATTGAAAATGTTAAGATACAAAAAAAAAAAATCGAATAGCTGGCTTGCCACGAAAAATTAACGCCTTTTACTATGTACCTTTGATAAGGCTATTCGGAAAATTAGGGATCCGATTCAACGGCGAATGTAAAGGCCGAGGAAGCGAAAGGGGAAGGCAAAAAGCAAGCACGATCGTAATTTTCAAATTATTCAAATCTGCTCGCATCGAAAACTCTGTTTGCCATGTACCTGTTTTTCGTTTATCCAGCTTTTTCCGTAAATAACCCGAATCAAATCTCATTGATATTCCATGGCGATTTCACTGCTCAAAGAGAAAGGGATAGGGAGGATGAGAACCCGATAGCGGGAGAGGGAAAGAAAAGGCGGAAACGACGAAATTTGCGTATACAATTGTTGAAAATCGATTGACCGAAAATTTTTTGAAATACATTCGAACCAGATACGACAATAAAGAGAAAGAATTCAATAACTGGGAAGTGGGGGTGAAGAATTTTGATCAAAGCTTCGAATTTGCTTCGATATTTTCGGAGCATGGTTAGGAATTTCTCGCAATTTGTTCTCTCTGTATAAAAACGATATATTTTGACCCATAAACGTATTCAGAAATATTCTAGCCGTATTTCCGCCTGATCGTCATTTTTTTTATCGTCACTTTCTTTTGTTCTTCCAATTAAAGAGATATTTAATTAGCGACTCACGGTTGACCTGGTCGGCACAAAGTAGTGATGCTGCATTGATCGTCATTTTCCTTTTGACGAATAACCATCTCTTTCGCAGCGTAACATTGATGCAATCTGACAAAAGCAGCAGAGATAGACACTACGGAAAAACAAAGTTTGCACATCAGCCAAATGCCGCTTGTTACCGGGGATATTTGAAAAGTTCTCGACTCATAATTGATGACAGTGTGGAAATAAATCCACATTGCCATGATATCCCGATATTTGAATTAACAGTATACCAACTTTCAATACACTATGTCGATTAATTATTTCTCAATCAATTCTCAAAGTCGTCAATGCGCTGTACTTCCATTGGACCGTAGAGAACTGAAATCGGAGCGGAGATTAACTATTTTCTTAAATAAAAATATGACGTTGTTGCAAATTAAGGGGGACATTGATAACACATTAGGGAAGTCTGAGCCTTCAGATTCGATGGTAATAAAATGGGTATTTCTGATGATAAAGACGCAATAGAAGGGGCAAAGTAGTTTTTTCATGGATTGTATGGATTTGTAGAAAATGTAATTAAAATAAGATCAGTAGGAAAATGGAATTTGTAAAAAAATTCAGTAAAAAAGAGAACTGTAGAAATATTGAAATATAGGAAATTGAATTTGCAGAAAAAAAATTGAATTTGTCAAAAAAAAGAGTAAAAAAAATTGTAGAAAAGGCTATAATGGCTTTTCTACAGGTAAATGGGAGAAGTTGAGATTAGAGGAGAGTACGTAGACAAGTAAAAATATGTTTACGTCAGATTTAATGTACTTTTTTGTTCAGTCTGAGAACTTTTTAAACAGCCTTCGTATATAGAAATTTACGGGAACTCTGATGAAGTTCTATTCAATTTTTTTTTGCGCTCCTAGCCATTCAGGTTAGCGTAGCGAGATGCTGATCTGACTGCGGGTCTAATGCGCAGTCTCCAGAAGTTCCTAACGCCGGATAAATCTCTATGACAATGTTGTCCTTGTATAAAGTAAGTAACATCATCCTGACACATGTTCCATCGGAATATCCACTCATGTACATACCGCATTACATAAAGCACACGCGGGATCGTAAGTGCGCACATTATGTGGGAGGAGCGAAGGACGAAACCGCAGGAAGGGCATAGCGGTGACTGAGAATAAAGAGGGCTACATGAAAAGGAGAGTTGGATGAGACTGCATCAATGAACAGGAGACATTGAATATGGCTGTATGTACCGAATATAGTTTGAGGATTGAACAACAATTTTTAATAAAATTAGGCTTTTATACAAAAAAACCCGGTCAGTTCAGGAATCCAGTCGCGCAGTTTTTTTCCGAGTTTTCAAAAGATTTAATTACAATGGTACGGTTTGGAGAATTGACCCCATACTTGTAGTTTGAGACTTCATTACTTGCCAAATTTCATAGTTCTCGGTCAACGGAAAATACGCGATAAATTTTGATTCCTTTCACAGCTGAAATATACATTCTTTTGCGGCAAAAACTTGCCTATTTTCTTTGTACGTTAACTTAGAAGTTTGATTTTTTCCGAGCTTCAAGGGACTGTAGACCAAAGTATATGGTTTTAATTTCAATTCGAAATCTTCACGTGTTTCCGAGATAAAGGGTCTTGATGGACAGACGGACAACAAAGTGATCCTATAAGGGTTCCATTTTTTCCCTTTTGAGGTACGGAACGCTGAAAAGGTTTTTATAAAAAGGCTAATATAAACAAGAGGCTCTTATGAAAAAAAAAAATGTTCTCGCCAACGTCTGCGCATTAACGAGTACACCTACAACCAAGATTTTTTTCGAGACGACAGTAACGGTTTACCCTTTTTCGATTTTCCGAGAATTTCGAAACGTTTTTTTTTTTTTTTAGTTTTGGACGATGTCGTCTCAATGCGAATGCGAGGGGTTAACGATGATTCGAAAGACATTGGTTTTCACGTAATATTGAGCGCGAGAACTGGAGGATACTATGGAGGTCGAATGTCTCCGGAATCACCTTTCCCCCATTTACATCCGTAGTTAGATTTCAATGGGTGCTTTTGCACAAAGAGAGAACGTGCTCGAAAGCGGAACACATACTCACATACATACACACGTACGCATATACGCCGAACGTTGAGAGGGACACACCTCGAAATTGGTGCAGGGTTTCTCACTTGTCCGGAGGTCTGTTACAATTACACTGCTCCATATTGTTGCAACATTGCTGCCACCCGAGTACTCAACGTGTAGAGCGTCCTCGTTTGTTAAGGATCCCATTAAGCGAGCGCGATAAAGCCGAAGGCGAATGAACGGCGCGGAATGGGAAGCGGAACCGGAAACTGCGCTAGGTTTCATCTCGTCAACCGCGAAAACGTATGTAACGACAATGCTTCGCGTGCTTCTTCGAGCGGTGAGTAGCTTCGACACAGCGTGAGCAGTCAAATGACGAAGGAGAATGGGGTTGACGCTTGCATCGTTATTCTCAGATTCCTAGTAGTAGTAGTAGTAGGAATAGTAGTAATTTATTGACACGTACGTACTACACCCTTGTTTCATCCTTTTTTTTATTTTTATCAGTTAAGACACAATGTCAAAAGGCGATCGACTTTATGTCTATGACGTGTTGAATTTAGTTGAAATGCATATAATTAATCGTCCGGTCAATGACCAACCCGGGTATCCATTTCAGCTTTGCAGATAGAATTTATTAACTTTTTCTTTAAGAAACTGTATAACCGTCTGGATCCCCGAAATTTAAGTAGTTTGAAACCCAATTTTTGTCAAATTTTTTTATAATCAATTATTTAATAATAGTTATTAACTATCCGGGTACCCACGAAAGTTACTATGCATGAATGTCGAGCTTATACACACTAAAGAGACCTATTAAAGTATTGACTTTTAAATAAATAATAAACAATATCGTTTACAATTTCGTTTGATTGTTTGATAGTTAATAACTATGATTAAATAATTGATTATAAAAAAGATTGACAAAAATTGGGTTTGAAAGTACTTAAATTTCAGGGATCCAGACGGTTATACAGTTTTTTAAAGAAAAAGTTTATAAATTCTATCTGCAAAGCTGAAATGGATACCCGGGTACCTGGTCATTGACCGGACGGTTAATAAGTAGTAGCGAAAAAACTGTTTCTTTTTGTTTTTAATTTTGAATTCTTATGGTTGTATCTTGAGAATTTCGATGACGATGGTTCGAGTTCAATGACATGCACGATGGTTCTTTCACCCTCATCCCGAATTATTGCGCTAGTCGTAGGCTAAAAACAGGGAAATAATTCTCTTATTGTGTTTTGTGTTGGCCGAAATAATGCTGAAGCACTGTTTACTTCAATCTAGGATTTACCTCGAAAAGCGATTCAACACGAGAAACGATACCGGAGAATAAATAATTTATTGGTTTGTTAAAAGTAATTAGATATTCGTTCTCGTTGGGATAGCGAGCTTCATCGGAGATATTATTCATGCGAGGTTCTCTCATGTTCGCGTATAATCAAGAGAAAACGGTGGCCCGTCTCCCGGGTAAATTTGCTTGGCACAGCTGCATCGTGGAGAATTCTCGGGTCGTCTCGTCTCGACGTCTTAGTCTTACTCACGCAATTCTACCACGAAACAATGTACCGAATCTCCAGGGAACTCGCGGACCACGATACAAGCCAGTGCCGCCATTATTATTCGTCCTAGAGTTTCTCTCCTCCTAGGTTCTTAAACCTAACGAAAACTAAGAAAAACCACTGAAAGTTTTTAAATACAGATTGGAGAAATGTAGAAAAAATTCTTTTTGTAAAATTCGTGTGTGATTTTCGTGTGATGTTCAATTGACAAAAACATGCATGATGCCATCATTTAATTTCTCTCACAATAAATTTACGACGCGGCGAGTTCCAGCAACGAGAAGCGACGACGAAACAGCCAATAAAAATTCATATCAATTTACTTAGGATCGTCGACCATTGTGACGATCGTTTCGATTCGTCGATTACGTCATGAGCCTTTCCAAGCTTCGCCGACGGGATGTTGTAGTCAACAATTGAAAATAAAAGACTGAATGATTGAGAGAGGGAAAGAGAGAAAGAAGGATGGATTCAAAGAGGGGTCGGAGAACAAGTGTATCATTATTGTCAACTTAAATACGGCCATGCAATTGATGAGACATTGACTGCTCAATTGCAGAGCTCTAGTCCGCGCCGCCTGAAGAACTCTCTAATAATTGATGCGATCTTTACATTCCACAATTTTTACCTCCTACAGAATATTTACGTAAGTATTCGATCTTTTTCAAATTCAGCCAGAATAAACGTGAATGAATAAAAACGCAAATATATATCATTCTATTAATGAACAAACCTCATTTAAAGTGACGTTCAGTTTATATCATGAGTATACAATGAAAATGATCGTTTTTATCTTTTCAAATGTTCTTCGATAGATTCCATCTACTAACGTCACCCGGGGTGAAAATAAGGAAACGACAATAATACAATAATAATATGTTGTTCGTGACAAAAGAGTGGGTAAAAAAGAAAATCCATAGTTAACGACGGTTCTCCATCAGAATCGATATCGGCCAATTACATGTCAGAGACTCACTCGAATGGCCACATTTTTCGACAAGTTTATTATATTTGCTGCGACGGGGTCAGTAGACATTCAGTAACGATTGGTCGTGAGGAAAATGAGGACGTTTTTTTTTCGAATTCATTATTTTGAGGTCATCCCGTTTCGTTGATGCATATAGCCGTTGAATGACAGTTTTACCAAGGATATTTTCGGGACGCAATTAATAGCGAGAATCGCAAAGGTAATTAAATTCGGAATTTGTAACGTACCATGGTGAAAATCTAGAAAAACTGCAGTAAAAGAATCTCGCTATAGTTTGAATTGGTACAACCATATTGTGCGATTTCATTTAGTGTCAATTTGTCCTAGTCTTCAGTGCATGCAAGCATCAACGTTATCTGCCTGTGTATTGGCAAGTACGATGGATAATTGCTAGAATAACGATCCGATTGTTCCATATCAGCGTATTTCGTCAATTATCTTCCTCAAGCCACCTATCATCTGCTAATTGAATTCAGCACCAGTCTGGAGTCTAATAGTCCAATAGTATCTGGAGATTGGCAAATGTTGAGAGATTGAATTTTTCCACATGACCCAATACTCAAAGGTATTATGGATTTAGACTCATCGATGAATAGAGGTTGCTCTATGGTAGCTGGTGATCTGAAAAGCGAGTCACGTGACTGTGAAAGGCCAATCGTTCTAAGAGAATCGATTGGGTTTTATTGGTATCTCAGGGAAGTATGGATTTTACAGAGTCCGTAAAGACGACGGTATCAATGCCATGGATTTCTGGAGTCGCAGGATCGTTTCGACGCGGAGCTTCATATGTAGGTGAAAGCAACATCCTGCTATTAATCGACGATTACCAGAAAGCAGTCGCCGTCCGTCGCCCCGTACGTATATACTCAATCTCTGCCTCCACCGTAACCACAAGCGCATTACTCCATGACGTATTGTACGCCGCTAACTCGAACCAGAGTGCAGGTCCAGATTGCGCATGTAACAGACGTCACAACGACCGGCAGGTCTTGCTCGCCTTGAGAGAAGTTTGTCCGCGCCGTTGAAGGTTAATTTTGGCATACCAAAGTTGATACACCAAAATCTCGAAAATTTCGAGCAAGCATCATGCTTCTATGAACCTAAAGCTAGCAATTTTTTGATGCAACGGTTTTAATGACTAAATTAGTTTTCACTGGTTTAGATTGCAATAAATACTCGGTTTTATTAGGGATATCTATTAGAGATTGATGATCTCAATTAGCGAGAAGAGCCTTGGAAATCGATAGAAGTAAAGAAAGGAAAAAAAGAAAGTGGCTGTTTTTCAATTATGCAAATTTCAACGTCATCACGTTTGTAAATACTGTAACTTTTATTGTCTTCGATATACCGAATGCAAAATAGGCCAATAGGTAAAAAAGGCCAACAGTTTTTGATTCGTAAAATATCAGGAATATCAAATATCGTCTGTAAAAGATTGTATGAAGGATTCGTTTAATTCCACGGAGAGATATACTAGAATGATTATTCTGTAGTTAGTGATGAAGTATCCCAGATCTGTTAGCGATGTGGTCCTAACGGTGCACCCATGATTGCACGATGATTAGATGTATCATAATCGCATCGCACATCTAATTATCTCCGAAGGAAATCAACAACAGCTGGATCAACCTGGCGCTGAAACATCGTCCAACCGTCCGATTTTGTATCAACAGCACAAGATCAATTATGCGTAGTGCTACATGAATCTTCAGTCCGAAAAATCAATCGACATTCATACGTTTATTTGGCAATACTTAATAGCGCTGCTAAACTCTGAGAATCGTTGATGCACTAATCTCGAGAGAAGAGAGAAACTTGGGTAACTACAAGCTGCGACTCTTTGATGTATTAGCCTTGACAAGAGATAAGCCAGGTAATGCTGGTAACATTGGAGGTAAGAGATGAACTTAGCGTTCTGTATCACACGGCTAGCGCGGAAATGGAGACAGCTAAGTGATTGCTCGGCAATGGGAATGAAGGATAAAGTGACGGAGAGCGAGAGAGAGAGATTTAGGTAGATCGTCTGGATCCCAGGCATCAAAGAGGCACCAGGAACGTTGGGTTGCAGCCAATGTTAGTCAACTGAATAGCATTAGACGCTCGAGGACTATTGAACGTTCATTTGCTCCTCGTTCGATCTCATCGTTTGCCCACTGTTCCATTGACGATCAATGAACCTCAACGCCAGGTTTCTCCCCTACTTCGCAAAGAGGAAGCTCGGCGTATCCGCAGAGACAATGGAGCGGGAGCGGAAATGGAAATAAAGGTGATCGAGGACAGGAGGTAGCTCACTAAACATCCGTACCGCAGGTGAGTTACGGGAGAATTCTTAAAAGCCTGGTCTACACCAATACGATTCAGATAGAGGAAGATCGTATCCGATGTTTACTGGAAGCACCGAAGAGGATAAAGTGAATCTTCACCGTGGGCGTTGCTGGCAACGTTTCAGACATTGCTAGATGTTTTGCCTCCAGCAGGGTACACAAACGACCAATGATTCTTCCTCCCGTCGCGAAATATAGCTGTTTTCGAAATGGCGGACCAGTTCAA
The DNA here is from genome assembly GCA_030522765.1 of Ophioninae sp. B BG-2022a. Lineage (NCBI taxonomy): Eukaryota > Metazoa > Arthropoda > Insecta > Hymenoptera > Ichneumonidae > Ophioninae sp. B BG-2022a. The sequence continues at coordinate 44,634 of JAPYZJ010002008.1, forward strand.
GTTTCAACAAAGACCATGTCTACTCCGTAACGTCAATTTCGAAAGAATGACGTTTGACTACGTTTTTGATTCGATCAAAACACGTAAACCGTATTCCATCTGATATATCTCTACCAAGCTTCTCCCGAATTTCCAATGCGAAACAACGACCCTCAACTTGTTCAGCTGAACTTCTCAAAGCGACCGCTAACCCGATTTAACGGGCAGGAAGTTGTAATCCGAGAAAGTAACAAAATATACGGAAAACTGTGAGGCAGGCAACAAGAGGAACCCGAAGCTTGCTCGTCGTACAGAAGCAGTATGCAACAATGCGTCGTGATTACGAGGCTCGTAAGGTATCTCGCAGTGGAATATAGACCGAGGTCATGTTCCACATTGCTCGTACACTAGACAGTGCACACAAATACAATATCACATAGCACGTTAGGAACTCTTGGGAAAACTGGCGTTGCAAGGGAATAGGCGGCAAACTATCAGAGAGGAGAGCCAGAGAGAGAGAGAGAGAGAGAGAGTGAGAGAGGGAGTGGGAGAGCAGTGGCGAGAGATTCTCTGTCGAGCATGCATGCGAAGCATTGCTCGAACGTTACCGGTGCACATAACATACAGGTAGCAGGGTGCCGTGCTAGCACAGCTTGCAAAAGCCTGCATTACATAGACACGACTACGGAATGGCTAATGAGTAATTTGCATTTTGCGTGTGACTTTGTTACCGCATCGTTACATAGGCTTTATTAATAATGCAACGTACGCGATGTGCCTCTATCGGTTTTTGCACACGCCTACGTAACCCACACAACAATATTATTCGATACGTGCAGGGGCCACTTGATGCCAGAAAATGTGCGTTTCGCGAAGGACCAATGAACGAAGTGATGTTTAAATTTGTTCTTTTTTTCCTTTCTATATTCGGCCGATCGAAGGTACTGAGGGAAATGTTTCGATCGCAATTACGGTGCCAATTGAAAAACTGTAATTTCGATTACGTGTTTCGAATAGCAACTTCGTCATCGATAAAAAAAAAGTAACGACGAAAGGTGAAATTATTGGAGAACCTGAAAAAGTCACGTTCCAGTGATGCGCCGTGTTCCGTTCCTGGCACAAACATATATAAACGTAGAATTTTGTGTGGTACTCTGAAAGGAGGCAACGATTCCACCCTTCTCATATACATAACCCTTGGGTGTTCACGAATTCGCGTGTCCGCTTCATATTACTCCCGAAAGAGAAGTGTACAGCTAATTATCATTAGAGGAGGTTGCGGCGATGTTAACGCGGATGTGGAGGGGGTCAAAGAGGGACGGCCAACAATTAGAAATAATTGTAATTGAGGTGGGATTTGGAATGATACCTGTGGTGACTCAAATGTCAGACCTTATGTTGGGTTGGTCCGTTTGCTTTACGTCGTGTCATTCAAATTGCATTTTGCGAGTAATTCGCCAAGTTTGTAGTGGATATGAGTTGCTTGATCGACGGCTGCACGTCAGGAGAGCAAATAAACGAGTTTTCGGGCTGAGCTGTACAGGCTCTTATACGTAAATACATATGGAGCCTGTGCAGTGTCGACGTGTGAGTAATCTGGCAAACGAGGATTATCCTGTCACAGGTCGAAGGGAAATCGCAAATACCAGGGCTAACGACAGACCTACATACGCTTTGTTTTGTACACAGTGATCGATCCTTCTGCAAGCTGAAAGTATCGCAAATATCAATCCTGTCAGGAATCGTCCAAATGGAGATTATTTATTTTTCACACCACGAGTGTCACATCTCTGATTTACGTCTGAAAATCACTCGACGCATTTTCACTTGACGTCTTTATTTGCTATTTGACAGATGATTAGTGATCGCACGAGTTACGTTCGTGGTGTTGATGACACGTTTGAAAACAGTGATTTCCGGGCTAATATGATTTGTTCGTAGTCATGAAAAAAAACACCTTACTCTGTAACACAGAAATTTTCTTCTGCGGATTTCCCGAAGTGCTAGCTTTTCTTCGTTTCGACCACGAAATTGCAAAGCGTTGCGCAACGAAGCCAATCGGGTGTTCCTAGTGTTGGAAGATTTCAAGGGCTGGAAAATCCAGCAGGGTGGAGAATTTCCAAACTTCAGATACGACTGTGGCCTGCAGATCCGCATTGAGTGCGCTCAAGGAATACAAGAGATAAATGTAGGCCGCCGGACAATTGACGTCCAAGCCTTGAACGAAAATCTACGGATACGAAGATGCGGCGAACATCCACGTTGAAGAGAACAGAGGGAATGTCTGGTGTGGAGTTGCTTAGACCCCCAGGCGTTGTAAGATCGTGGACAGAGACGTTTCGGGTAAGATAGAAGGGATGGAAATGTCGATAAATCGTATCGGGAAGTTGGGATAATCGTAGGTGTCGTTGTCGTCGTCGTCGACCATGGCCAAAACGGCACGTCCTATCGCAGCGTGCGGTCGTATCGACGTAAATGTGACTCCAAGGCAGCCACGAAGGCCAGGAGACATTCAGTGAAATGTGATACCAGCTCGATATATATGCTATCACCTTCAAGCTGATAATCCAGACAGCCATGACTCTGTACTTGTCCAATATACAGCTTAGATATAATTCCTTCTAGCTATATACAAATTTGAACGGGAAATCGGCCCTCTCAGCTTCTTCTCCTTCGCCTCGAAACTTTCCTCTCGAATTTCGACGGGTTGCGCATGGATGTATATAACCATGCATATATACGGGTAGCTGGAAAGTCCCTGGTTCAACGACTCGATATTCATGCAAAATGGAAAAATCCCACGAGAGCATCGGCTTCATCGCCCTTCCCCAATCGATTTTACCCACTGCTGGAGGGATCTTTGCAGTTCGCACCAGAGCCATCTGCGGTATGAGGAATTTTATAGAGAGAAAAAAGGTCGGGGGAAAGAGAGACGAAAGTAATGCAGCAAAGTCAAAGAGCTTCTTCCTGCGACTTCTGATCCCTTCTACTCCTTCGCCAACATCCTCGCGGAAAGTTTGCCTATTTCGTATGCATATTTCACACATTTTAATGACAGGAACAGGTCCTAGATGGTCGCGTCACGATGTATCGCATGGACGTCTTTCGCTATCTCTTCATTTTCCATGGGCAAATTTTTCAAAGCTTTTCCTTATCAACGAAGAACTTTGAAAACTGGAAAAAGTCTTCCATCAGGCAATTTGGGGTAACTTGAAGACCTTTTTCTTTTATTTTCAGCGCTAAAGTTCATTTGCGATTCTAATAACTCTTGTTTACGTTCTAATTGCTAAGGTTGCAAAAAGTGGAAAATTATCCAACTGACGGTCAATCCTGAGACCCAGTCTTCTTTTGTATTTGTGTTTATCCTTGCCATTTATCCGCGTGTAATTGATGCCCCAAATTCAGTACTAAGATCGTACGATGAGCATAGATCGGCACCGTGCCTACCTCACGTTTCTACAGCAGCTACAGAACTGACGTGCCAGCTACACAGTCTATCAGCAACAGCGTAATGATCGTCTGGATGTTTGGGATCATATTCGCGGCCAAGATAGCCATATGTGCATATAAACCTATCGTATGCTTGCGTAGGTGAAGGAATGATACGTGATGATATATGGATGATCTCGAACAGCCACGCCGTATATCATTACCAGCCATATTAGATATCTGCTCGGGATGAGTTTGACGCAAGCTGTTTAATAACGAGCATTCATGTCACTGCCACTCGTTTGCAAACACTAGATTACAATTACGACATCGGGTTTCAAGGCTTTTGTCTTTTTTTTTCACCTTCGAATGTATAAATATGTAAATATAATTTCTTCAACCGTCAAGAAGTCATTACAAGCTGGCATTTTTGAAAATAAGGATCTTTTTGTACCCATTAATCGTATAGTGTGATAACTTGTCGTGAAGTATGTTGCGTCTACGAGTAGAAAAGATCAATAATGTAAATTGGTGTTGGAAACGACCGAAGCATGTTGATTGATCGAATATTAGAGAGCTAGCTTCTCTGGGATGAAATAAATAAGTTAAATCAAATTTTCATCCTTCTCGATCAAAGTTTTTTAAATTATAAAGTCCGTCGAGGACAAACGCGACGGAGCAACAGCTGGGCAAAGTTCCAGGCATACACGAACACACGCTTTTGGTAAATTGGAACTCAAGGCAAGTGAATAAGCGTTCACGGGCTTGCTCGTTTGCACCACTCAAAGTTTACCGCACAAACCTCCTACTTTCTCTACCCCAGCCACTTTTGGCTTTTTCACTCGTGTTTCCTCTCCGATTCGGATTCACAATTTTCCTAGATCCGTAATTCTCGCTTATGCGAATGTTGAGAACATCGCATCTCTCGAACTCGAACGCCTGAATCGACAAGTGGACGACAGGGGAATATTCTCGTGTCACGCGAATGTACAATTAGACATTTGTGCATGTGCTCGGGCACGCATGATCCGTGTGTGTTCCATAAATTGGACGCAATTAACAGATGTAAATACACTACGGCATCCAACAACTGCGTTTCCACGAGTTCACCACGATTTCATTGAAACCGACGGAACAGCCAATGAAGATGGAACAAATTTACGAAGCAAACTCCAAACGAACGTCCCACAATAATTAAGGAAAAACGTGGATTTCAATAGACGGGAAAGAAAAATTAAACGAGCGTTTTTATGAATATGCTAACGCGCAGGTTCGTGACGCGATTTTACGGCGTAGTCGAATTGAATTTCTCATTAAGGAATACCGATTTAATTATTAATGATGAAGATTTACGATTTAATGCTTAAAGGGGAGTTTGCAACGATTCTGCAATCTCGAGATATACCGATTAGTCGAAAGTGTTTCAAACTGTGGGATATTTATTAAAATGGGTGAGGGGTTGATATGAGAGTACCAAGGGCCCGGGGATTGTCGGGTTTTTCTTCCACGTTGGAGAGGCTTGGGAGTACGTGAACGGCAGCCGAGTACTCGACCACCCTCTTGACCCGTTAAAAAAGCGTGGCTCACTGTTTACCACTCTGACACTCTTAGGGCTAGAGCAGGGCGGTGCCTTTGTTCTCCAAGATGGAGAAGATCTTAAAAACTTTCTCGGGGGCTTTCCCCACTTCGGGGCTATCTTTTTCGAAACAACAAACAAACAAAGTTTTATGGTGAAGCTGGAATTTCCGTCATACGATTGTACAGCAATGTTTATACATTTATACGAGCGCTTCGCGATGCGATGAAAAATTAAAACGCACCGAGACGAGAACGAAGGGATCGTACAACGAGCGCGTAAAATCGTGTACTCGCCAGCGGGGAAAACCAACCCTCCAAAACTTGCAATATTGCGTCACGTCTGTTATATCAATATTGATTGTACGTTTCATATCTACTGCAACTCTGTGCTTTTGTTTTTTTTTTCTATTAGACATTTTTTTATTACTGAGCTTTGCTTGTTGAAAAATGTCCACATGTGTGCTCCTCGGGCTTGCATTACTTATATCGATTTTGCAACGATTTTTATAGTGCTTTATAGCTTCGTTTTTTGTTTACAATAGCGTGGCCATTTTTTTCCGGAATTGAATTACGAGTTGCTGAGAAGCGGAATATTTATAATTTTTGTAAGTTTTAGTCTAAAGTAAAAAAATACTTGTTAGACGGTTTTTTCAGTGACTGATTCGATCGAATGTAATTGGCAGATTCTCAGGGAAAATGATTGGACCTTGCATCATTGGAATGCAGAGAATATTCCAACTACGAGGAGATTCTTACAATTTTTTCGAGTACATTTTGTACGGTGAGCTAATATTTTTTCATTCATCTTTTCGGAGTCCCAAATTTCGAAACGTGTGCACTATCGTTATACTATTATTAAATTTAGGAAATAACGATTCAACAAGATCTCTTCACCAACGATGCAAAATATTGCACCGTTAAGAGAAACAATTATTTAAAAAACTATTAATACGTTCGAGCAGTGCGAGAAAAGATAAGCTTCGCTTTGTAGTACTCAAAACTTACCTACATTGGTAGTGGGACTGTCGGCGGGGATGTGTCGAAAAGTCTGTAAAAATTAAAACGAAAATCTTGGTTATTACTAAAATCGCGATTTTTTGTACATGGAATTACAGTAAATGGACTAAAATGAATATAACGAAGATTTGGTTGGAAAACACCAAAAATGTTTTTTTCCGCTTCGAAAATTCCTAACGCCATCTAGTGTAACACGATTGGACTTATGCAATGCGAGTAACAAATAACTAAACCCATCGACTCGAAAAATCATGGACTTCCTTTTACTACACCTAATACTTCGAATAATTTTTTCATCATCGGACACCTAGCTGCACTGAACATTGAGTGAAGGAACCCATGGGAATAACGGTGATATATTCCACCCTCGTTCCGAGACAAACTTGCTGTTTCTAATTCTAAGTGCAAATTCTCTGATATCGTCTTCGAAACTACGTAAGAGCACGTCGTTCTCCCCAACAGCCTTCCCTATCTCTTCTTCTTTCATAAGCGCATATATACATCACTCTTCTCACATTATCGTCGAGGCAGTGAAACTCACGAAGTTCTTAGTGAACTCTCGTCAAAGACTCCTCAGTTTAATCGCATTTGGGTCAGGACGTATCTTCGAGTACACACTCCTCAATCGTCGTTGTTCTCTTCTCAGCACCCGGGTCGTTTGTCATTCCCCGTTCGCGAATAAACCAGTGAATCAATGAACTTTACAAGTCAGCGATAAACTTCGTTGAAAGGAGACTTTATAGGTTTCGCTCGACTGCGCAGAAACGATCAACTCGAATCGTCCCGAGGACCAAACTTTTTCGATTGCTACGCTTTATTCGCGACGGAATCGCTTGTGTTGCGATCGAAGAAAATCTCATTCCGAATCGTTGGTTAACTTGGAGATATTTAATTATTATCTATTTTTAACTCAAACTGGAATTGATCCCAAATTATGACTGCAGGTGATGGTTCAACGTTAAAATTTACAAATCCATGCCAGGGGAGGCTGAAGGCTAATTCCTCCAGGAGGTTACCCCGGTTATGTGCAAATGCGACAAAATTTGCGAAACTCTGTGTACTCGCATTAAATATGACGCGAATTTCGGAAAGTTACGATGGCAAGCACGAAATGTAAGACAGTGTTTGTGTTGGTCGACGAGGAAAAGCAAATTTGAAGTTCACGTTGATCCTTGGTACAAGTCTATTCGCTTGGAATGACAACTACTTCCAGTTAAAAGTTCTTATCCTATCAAGCTATTGTTCAAACAATTGATTAGAACTTTCAATTTTATTTGAAAACAATACTGGATGGAAAAGTCTCCTGATAGTTCAAGAAAATAATAATAAATTAAATGGGCTGTTTTCCAAATAGTGGAGTGTTTTAATCGTGAAATGTTTATAAATGCATTTATTTAAATTGTTTTAAGTTTGTCCGTTTGAAATGTTTATTTGAATGCAGTCCCAACATTATCAATAATCAATTAGCATGCATTAAAAAAAGTATAGCATTTTAATTCACGTATTTTTTCCTACGTTATAGTTTTCCCAATGTGATACTTAACCCATTAAAGACTAGCGTTGCCATGTGGCAACGTGAGTAGTCAATTTAATTTACCGATCATACATCAAAAACTACAAACGTAGCGTTGCCATATGGCAACAGTCTAAAACTAAAAATTAGGAGGTTTTAAATTATTTTTTGTCATCATCATATTAACTGGTCATCATTCAGCCCAAATATAAAGATAAAAACACAAAGTTTGAATTTCAAAAACTCAGTCCCTATCGGGTTAATTCCAGGGATGTTTAATCTGCAGACTGTGCTAACAGCAAATTAGGGAGCCACGTTTCGAGTCAGTAGTGCAAATGGTATTTCTCAACTGTCACTGCTGTAGCGGGCGTGATCTCGAGCACGAGTGATGATGCGCCTTAAGGTCTAGCTGCAGTTGAACGCACGCTTCATATCAAGCACACACACACACACACACACACACACACACACACGAACATGTCTATATAACATTCCAAGCGAATGCCTCGGAAAGAATTTCTTTTTTTACTTTATTCAGTCTGCTTGTTATACGACGTGATGTCACGAAGCTGAGTCTCTCCACCGGGGTTCATCATACGACGAGGTACCCTCGTTATATGTCAATAGACTAATAGTAAGACACGAAATTGCCTTTAGGCAAAGACACTGCTTTTGTTACGTGCAGTTGAGAGCTAAGAACGATGTGCCACCAAGTGGCTCTTTGCCACGTCTGGTTCAAGCTACGTTTAATATCCAGAATGTGGAAAGTTTCTTATTGGACTTCCGTCACATGGAGTCCGTAATATTTGGTGTCTTAGCCTGGAAAGATCCATCTAACCAAAAGTTACTATTGTTATCAGTGAAAAAATCAAACGGTGTTCATTTTTAGATTTGATTTTCGATTGCTAATGGAAATCTGTTGCGATGTGTCAATTTTGTAATAAAGAAATATATTTGCAGATATAATGCAGGCAAGACAGAATTAAATATATGTAAGTCTTGTCTACGATGAAAAATAACAACTCTAAACGCATTTTTCTGAAAACAAAGTTATTCTGTTTATGTGAATGCATTTTTAAAAACTATCGAACCGATCGGCTTCGGTTGTTTCAAGCATTTATTTATTGCATCTACGGTTATCGTTGGCACCTTAAACGAACTAAAAATTAGGACTTCACTATATTTGTAAAAGAATCTGAAAAAGCACCATTTTTTTTCGAATATATGCCATTTTGTTATTTTTGCATAAAAATTGACAAAATTACCACCTGCGAGAACAATAACCGTGGTGAATTTGAAGTTCTTTGCATTTTTTATTTCAGATGTTCCTTTATGTAGATTTGATCCACAGAAGAAGAATACTTTTAGAGAGGGTCTTTTATGAGCAACAAAAAAATCTTATTAATTCCAATGGGTCACCTGCTTTCGCCAAGATAAGTATATCTATTAGAAACGACTTGGCTTACACCTGCAGCTTTTCGAATCAATAATGCATCATCCTATAAGCGTCCTATGCATCAAGCACAGGACGCTTGTACAGCTAAATTCGGAGAGGTTGATGAGTACCAACACGTTCATTTTGCTCCCTCAGTTTTTGGTTGGATTCGAACACAAAAATGTTATTAACGGTGCAAGAGAATGTTTATTTATCGGATATCCCTATCGGATGCATGGATAATTAAAACAGGTTAGCCCGTAGGAAATGCAAGAGAAAATTAAAATTGGATAGAAGCCAGGAATTCCAGAGCTGTACTCGGGCCAAAAAATATTGATAGTAACATCATCAATAAATCGGGATGGATGAAACGAGGCGCAGAATGCCAGAAAATCGTTGATCGACAGAATTTGCTGTGGATCGTGCCGAACGGTGAAAATGATAAATCAGGGTTTATTTGGAAGTAATCGTGCATCGAAGTAGAGAAAATAACTTGCTATAATGTCAACGACCCTTGATTGTTCATTTATCGGTGTCAACCGATTTTATATAGGCGAGGCTAAAAAGCTTACAGCAGCACTTAACAACAGTGCCCATAAATTTGGCGTCGCAGGTAATTACGAATTACTTATTCGTGAAAAAATAAGACTGGTAGAAGTTATTTTCGAATAGCGGGTCATTGAAATTATTCTCGACTGTAATTAGTCCAGCGAATCGCCATTCCACATGGTAATGCATCTAATGAACAATACTAAAAGGCGAACTCGGGCGCTCATTAAATTTGCATTTCCGTCGTAAGTGGTCGGTGACCTCAATGAACGAAGCGCGGGATATGCCATTCCAACGTCAACACAGAATAAACGATACGATGATACGAACCGTGATGGCTGCGTGTCTATAAATACACAACAAATGGATATTTTTTTAAATGGTCCATCTCGATGTAATTTCATCCCCTGAGCACGAATTCACCATCCGTTTTCCCCAAAACTCAAAATTTCCATGGAAAAATCGA